>VXBR01006562.1:403074-433758 GCA_013400215.1 Cisticola juncidis
TTGGGGTGGGGGAGGCCGAGAATCATCCCTGGCTGGCTTTGGGGTGGGGGAGCCCACAGAGGCCAGGTTTGCACAGAGGTTTTGGGGAGTGCTGGAAGCTCTGGTCAGAGGCACTGAACACCCATCCACCCACCCATCCTCAGCTGTGAAACCCCCAAACCATCCAGGGGACACTCACTTGGGGGTGCCATAATCCATGAAAAAAAACCCAAAATGCTCCCCAGCCTCATTCCTGAGGNACTTAAAAATTGTTATGAAGGAGTTCTGCCCATTACAGCAAAAACTGTATAAAATCTACAGGCACAGAAACCCACCCCTCCTTGAAGGGGCCTGACTGGAGCTTTGGACTGAGTGAAGCCACCTGGATAAGATAAAGGGGACACTGTTGTTCAGTCATCTCAGGCTGAGGGAGAAGAATGCAGCCACGAGAGAGCCAAACCAGCAGCTGGGCTGAGAATCATCCCTGGNAGGGGACACTCACTTGGGGGTGCCATAATCCATGAAAAAAAACCCAAAATGCTCCCCAGACTCATTCCTGAGGCCTTGCACCACAGGACTGCCTGTGACACAATGTGATGCAACAGACCCAGGGTCTGCTGCAAGAGACAGTGTCCACCTGTCCCCCACTGGGGTGGCACCTGGGCATCCCCACCTGGCCTGAACATGTATTAATTAATCCATTGGATTCCTTGCTCTTCAGGGCACCCTCACCACCAAGACCAGCTGGAGAGGATCATCAGGACATCAGTGGGATCAACAGTGATTCTCTCTTCAATCTGTCTCTGTCACTTCTTTCTGTCCACATCACCTCTTTTCTGTTTCTTTCTCCTGCTTTTTCTTTCTCTTTCTCATATTTACTATCAAATAAAATCCATTCTACTGACTTTGGAGTATGGTCTCATGTACACCTTCACTGGGGCAGAGGCATTGAGTCAAAAAATGGATTGTAGCAGAAGTGTTACAGGTGAGGGATGGAGCCTCCCCACATTCACCTAAAAATCCCAGCACGATGAGAAGGCAGCAGTGGCTGCACAGCCTGAATTTCATACCTGTGTATCCATGAAGATGATGACAATATCAAAAAGTTTCCATCCTCAACAGCTACATTCTGCCCTTGTACTGTTTCTGAGTCTGGGGGGAAGGACAGGGGTTCTATGCAATTTCAATTTCCAGGGAAGGCTGGAATGCAATCTCCTGATGACTCTCTCTCAGTAGCCCAGGGAAAAGACTTCTGCCTGAATTGTTTTGGGTCTCTAAACACTGTCTCTTCTGGGAAGTCTTTTATTTCTTAATTGGAACCATTCACACAGCTGCATCACAACTGTGCTGAAAGTCCCCAGCAAGGATAGAGCCCCAGATTTGCCAAGAGAAATAAAGTATTACAAGGATAGTTACAAATCATAACCTTCAGGCTCCATCCAATCTCACAGAATTAATCACCTCCCCTGTCAGGCAGTGTGCAATAAGGCTGTTACTCAGGTACATTGTGACCCTGTGCACACCCAGGTTTGAAACTTTTCTGACCTTTTCTCCTTGCTTTTCTCCAAATTGTGCCCTTGTTTTAACCACCTGTACATATTTCTTCAATAATGGCACGGCTTTCATTTTTATTTCCCCAGGGAAACCTCGGGCTCTACTCTGGAGAGTCAGAGGTTAATAAAGATGTGTTTGATTTGGAAATGAGAAGGCAGGAGCCTGAGAGCTGGGGAAAGCAGCAAAGTTGGTCCTGGAGATGGTGAGGACTGCGAGGCCCCTGAGACGCTGCACGCTGAGCGTGTTCAATGACATCCAGGGAGAGGAGCTGGATCAGGCTGGGCTTTTTCCCTCAGCTATGATGCTTTAATGAAAAACAACTTCTGTCCTTCTGCACAAGCTATTCCTATTCCTGAACTGCGAAGGAGGAGGAGGCAGCAGGAAAATGCCACATGAAATTGTTGAGCTAAATTCAGAGACGGCGCATTCTGGCCAAGGAGGAAGACGTAACCACGTATCACAGCATTCTGTTAATTTAATGAGGATTCGTTTTTAGCCCAGCTCGTCTGTAATGAAAACCCCTAACATTTAATTTCCACAAAGGCAGAATTAAGCCTGTCTTTAACCTCAGTGTTCCCCACGTATTTGATTTAGGCTGTGGTGTAAATCTTTGTGCTCAAATAGCAATGTAGGGGCCTCCTCCCACCATAATCAGTGGATAATGCTGACTCACAACTCTCACTGTAATTCCAGACCAAAAATGTGCAGCTCCCATTGTTGGGAATACTGTCACTAAAAAGGTATCGCTGCTTTAGTTAAATATTTGCAAAAAAGAAAGAATTTGTTACACAGAGATTTCTGTGTTTGCAGGGAAGTGGTAAAAAGAATATAGGTGGATACACTTGTTTTGTATACATAAAAATTGGCAAAATTCTATTTTCCCTTGAATTTATTTTCAACTCTGTTAGTGTGTTATGTTGCCTCAGCCATTTGGGCACATATTTTATGTTTTCCAGCACCAAAATATCATTGAAAATTTGGTCTTTAAGCATTACAATGGTCATTTTTCCATTACAGCTAAAGAAATCCAGCACCAAACAAGACATGAAGGACAAATCTCATGTCCCTGTGACACTTGAGCATACTCTAAATTACCACTTTCACTCACCTGCAGAGCTGTTTTGCATCAGTGTAAAAACTGCCCAAATTATCACAAATGACAGTGGCAGAGGCTGATGTGCACTTTGCTGTGAAGGAGTGGGAGGTGAAAAACACCAAATTATTTGCTGTGTCTTCATTTCATCCCCTGCCAAGTGAAGACACTTCCAAAGGAGGCTGGTGGGGGTTTCTTCCTGAATGTCTGGAAGAGCTCAGAGGGGGTGGAAAATGCAAAGGAATCATAAAGTATCCTTACAGTAAGGCTTCCTGAAAAAATTAGGAATCTTAATGTTAATTAGAGCTGTGTGAATAATTCATAATGGATCTCTCATTAAAAGAATGCTGCTCTTACTTTCTGTTTGCAAATTGTCCACGAGCAGATTTCTCTGGATCGTGTTTATTATTCAAACCTATTTGCTAAATTATTTTAAAGGAGGGTTTGCTCTTGGCTGGGCATATTGAATGGTCAGAATTCCCCATGATCACCTCAGTTTTCATTGGGTGTATTGATCACCCGGAGGGTTTCTCCTGATTGGATCTGTTCCCAATTGAAGATGGACTCCAGCACGAGCACTCGTACTCTGTATTTCAGCTCCTTGTGCTCCCCCATCTGTGTGTCACATCCACCCACTGTCTCTCTGCTCAGGACTTGCCTTTGCATAGAATTATTCAGAAATGTTTAAATCAGAATAATTATTCCTGAATAGCTCTCTCTGTGAGCACTTATCCTATAATAAGAGTGCTGTGTACCAGTTTAGTTTAATCTGCTTGAAAGTGAGCTAAACTAAACAGGAATGAGGCATGCCAACTGCAAAAGAAAAGATGCCACAGAATTGAAATTCACAGCCCATCTCTGGCTTTTTTAACACAAAAATCCCTTTTCTGGGTCAAAGAGGCCCCTGAGCAGTGGGAGCACTCTGTAAATACCCTCCTCAAAGCCCCCACTGTTGGGGAGGGGATGCTCAAAGAGACTTTGAGTGCGACCCCAAACAGCTCTTTGGTTTTCCAAATGATTCCCCATTGTACACAAACCCTTTGGCTCAGCACTCCCTGCCTGGGGGTGTGCAGCTCCCAGCACAGCAGCCCCAGGCACGGAGGGGTTAATGGGGCAGGGAGCCCAGAGCTGGGGCAGGGGTAGGATCAGACACCAGCACCTCCAAACCCCCACCTCCATCCCCTGAATAAAATCATTCCTGCATGGAATAAAAAGAAAGAAATAGACTATCAAAAGCTTGGTGGGTAAATATTCCTTCAGCACTACAAACCATTGCTTACAGCTAGTATTTTCTTGGGTAATGATCTGCTTTTAGATTTTCTCTGAGATGTATATTCCATCTCTTTGGCACTGTCTCAGCCTTATCTCTGCTCATTTTTTTTTCTCGCTTTCTTAAATCTCTTTCTTTACCTTTAAAACGCTCTTTCCCCAAGCAGTTACAGATGTATTATTGCTGGTTTTGCTCTTAACATGCAGCTGAGCAGCTCGGGAAGCAGAGGGAGGATGCTCGTGGCAAACTCCACATCCTGCATGCAGCTGAAGGAGCTGCTGCAGCTGAGCTGACCCTCTGCTTGAGCACCACCAAGTGCAGGGGGGCTGCACCTGCCCAGGGCAGAGGTTTGCAGTAGGACACCACTTTATAAAGATACCAAAATTAATAATAATAATTAATAAATGAGGAAATTTATCTAAATAAAGTCTCTAAAGTCAGAGGCACGGATTTCATTTTCTCAGAGCCAGCAGGAAGGCTCCCTGTGCAGTCCAGGTAAGATTTTCATGAGTGCTCCAGGCAGTCACAGCTCAGAGCAGGCAGCTCAGTCACAGGGATACTGGTGGGCACTTCTTGCCAAAATTCAGCTGCTTATGTTTGGTACCTCTGTTACCTGGTGATCTCAGGTTCATCCATGCCCAAAGGAGGGGGAGATTCACTCTCAGCTAAACACTCCAGCTAGGAGAGACTGTCTGTCCTCTGCTGGAACAGCAAATCTGAACTGGGTTCCCTGGAGAGGCCAGAGGAGAGTGGGTTGCAGCAGTGTTTNGCCTGGCCCCATCCTCTGCCCCTCTCCAGTCATTCCCTGGGTTTGGCAGCACTTTCCCCAGCCCTCAGCTGCCTCAGTCCTCCCTGACAGCTTTTGGATTAATGAGAGTTTAATCCAAATTCTTTGGTGCTGGGATCCTTTGCCTCAGTTTCCCTGGGGAGGCAGTGCCAGTCTGAGCTCTGCTCTGTGGCAGGGCCAGGGGCAGGGCCAGGCTCTGGGATACAGCAGGGCCTCTGGCTCAGGTGTCCCGTTGTTCNAGCAGTTACAGATGTATTATTGCTGGTTTTGCTCTTAACATGCAGCTGAGCAGCTCGGGAAGCAGAGGGAGGATGCTCGTGGCAAACTCCACATCCTGCATGCAGCTGAAGGAGCTGCTGCAGCTGAGCTGACCCTCTGCTTGAGCACCACCAAGTGCAGGGGGGCTGCACCTGCCCAGGGCAGAGGGTTGCAGTAGGACACAACTTTATAACGATACCAAAATTAATAATAATAATTAATAAATGAGGAAATTTATCTAAATAAAGTCTCTAAAGTCAGAGGCACGGATTTCATTTTCTCAGAGCCAGCAGGAAGGCTCCCTGTGCAGTCCAGGTAAGATTTTCATGAGTGCTCCAGGCAGTCACAGCTCAGAGCAGGCAGCTCAGTCACAGGGATACTGGTGGGCACTTCTTGCCAAAATTCAGCTGCTTATGTTTGGTACCTCTGTTACCTGGTGATCTCAGGTTCATCCATGCCCAAAGGAGGGGGAGATTCACTCTCAGCTAAACACTCCAGCTAGGAGAGACTGTCTGTCCTCTGCTGGAACAGCAAATCTGAACTGGGTTCCCTGGAGAGGCCAGAGGAGAGTGGGTTGCAGCAGTGTTTGCTGGGGTGAGAATCATGAAGATACGGGGAATTGCAGGAGTTAAAATAAAACATGTTCTTAGAGCTGAATTATGTTTGATCTAATAAACCTGAGAGTAAGAAATTGAGAAACTGCCAAATACTTGGGACACTGGCAAATGGGGAGTTTGCATTTCAGTGTGGGACAGGGCAGAGGTGGTGAGTGACAAACAGGTCACACTGCTGTGACTGACAGCTGGGCTCCCCATCCCATCCCATCCCATCCCATCCCATCCCATCCCATCCCATCCCATCCNTGGGATCCAGCAGGGTCTCTGGCTCAGGTGTCCCTTTGTTCCCCATTCCCCTGGGAGCAGCAGGCACTGACCCCACACTGCAACCCCAGTGAAGCACCAGGGCAAAACTGTGGGGCTACCTAAAAACAGAGGCCAGACAAAATTAAGGGAATAAAAAGCAGTTCTATTTATTGAAGGGCTTTCAGGTACATCTCAGGCAGATGAAGCCACAGGGGCTGCACCCAAAATGGACAGAGGCTCACAGGTTTTCATTCTTTTATAGCTTTGCTCCATTTGCATCTTGGGGGTTCATCTGCCAATTACAGCTTCAGTTAATGAAGTCATTTACCCCTAATTTCCTCCCCCCAACTCACTTTTGTTTTACATTTCTCAGGCAGTGAGGTGTCCTTGATTGCCAGGCCTGGAGAGGAATTGCTGTGTCTGCCCAAAATGGGGAGGCAGCAGCTCCCACTGTGTGTGGAGTTTGGAGTTACACACTAAAGAACTGCAGCATTACAAATATATGAAAAATATAAAAGCTAAAACCCCAAGGCATCAAGGGAAGGCTCAGCCCACCATCCAAGCAGAGGAAATATCCCACTTGGAGGCTCTGGATAAAAAATCCTCCTGAGAGAGGAGCAGGGCTGTGGCTCTCCCTCTTTGCCATCACCAAATCCCAGCCCAGCAGCCACCAGCACCTCTGTCCCCGAGCTTCCCAGGAAGGGGATGTTAATATACCCCATCTTTATTATCCTATCTGAAAAGATATTTCGTTTTACCAGTTTTTACTACACAATCTCAATAACTCCAACTTGTTTAAAGGCTCACTGCTCCAGGAAAATGCATTACATCTTGGCTTTTAAATCTGCCAGCTCCCATTTATTGGTATTAATAATAGATTGGGAAAGCTGTTCTTTTTATTTTATTTTGGCCCTCTGAATATTTTTTTTTTCTCAGTAGCTCTAAAATCAAGTATTTTAAAAAGAAAATATCTTCAAGCAACATTTCTGTGTCCTAAAGGTGATCCCACTCTGTGTGCTGCTCAGGAGTGATTTTCAGTGCTTAGGAAAGGAGAAAAATGATGATAAAAAATATAGCAAAACTGTTTAATAATCATTTATAAGCCCAAAGTGTCCAGGGAAGAAAGTTTTTAATAATAAACACCTAAATTAGTTTTCATTTACAGTTTAGGCATCCTTAATTTATAAAAGCTATTTAGGCAGAGAAATGTTGATGAGAGCTGGAGTAATTACTCGCATAAGTGGAAATACAAAACTTTGGTTCTTCTGCTCAGTTTGTTCTCCTGCTCACTCCACAGAGCTTTCTTTAAGCTGAGCTCACACAGGGAATTGCTGCCTGCATGTTTATGTATTTACTGTAAAGCTACTCCTTTTTTAAACTTTTTTTTTTTTTTTTTGCCAAGACAGCATTGGCTTTTTAATCTTTCACTCGTTTCAGCATTGCTGTGGTGAAGGGGGATATTAATGGCCAGGCCTTTCTCTCAGGAATGCTGGTGTAAAATCAGAGTAAATGGGCTGAAGTCAGTGGAATTTCTCCATGTTTGAAGCATCCCCTGGTGCTCTGGGAGATGAGGGAACCTGGGATCACGTCGAGTTTACCTTCACCTCTCTCCTACTGTGCTAATAAAAATGGGAGAGAGGAAGTTTGGCCAATAATAATTCTTTTTCCTCTGCTGCCTGCTGTATAAATGCAATCCCTGCATTATTATATTGAAGCTGGGAACCTCTAAGCAATTACTTCCCAGCACATTAGCGTCCATGTGCTAAATGCTAAAGGGTTTATTCAGTGCATTGCAGGATCAGGTTATTGCTGAGTCTGTCCATCATGCCCAGAAATTACTGCTGTAAGTGCTTTAAGAGCATGGCCAGTACAATGGAGATATAACCCAGCTGAAGGACTGCAGTGCTCCTATTGAGAGAAGGGGGGGAAAAAAGCTGCAAAAGTGTTCAGATGCACAAAATCTCATCATCAAAAGCTCCTCGCTGGAGGGACCAAAAAAAAAAAATTAGAAAAAAAAGAGACACAAACAACTTTATACTGAAATTGAGTGGAAATTGGAATAGTGAAGGAAATATGCTTTCTTTTTCAATTCCAGATGCTCATGCAGCCTTTTGCCTGGGATTAAGAGGTCACTTATTGCAGCCTTAAAGGATAAGGACTGGGCTAGATAGGAGAATCAGCAGCTGTTTATTCTGTAAATGTTTGAATATGAATCAGGTCTTCCTTTTTGGAGATTTGCTTATTACTTTTATTTACCAGGATAATATCAGAAGTCTAATTAATTCTCTCTACCTCTTTCAATCTTCAGTGTCTCAGTGCTTCAGCAAAGCTCGAACCCTTTAGAGCTTTCTCTCTATTGACAGAAATATCCTTGTTTATAAGGGTGGCTATGTCTTCATCTTTTCAGCTGAGATTGCCTTAAAATGTACTAGTGCAGAGCACAGAGATAATGCTGGGGGAATAATAACTTCTATTTTTTCTTCTTCTTCTTTATGCATTTGGTTATCAACTGGTTTATTTCTATAATTGTCTTTATCGGAGTCCTCGGTGCACAGTGCTTAATATTCAGGAATGGTTATTATCTCTTTCAAAATTTAGAAATATCAGGCTCACTGAGACATCCTGAGGTCTGGGGCTGTGAAGTGACTTCTCCAAAATCACCTGGGGAAGGATTTGAAGGCTGAGATTCAATAGACCTAAATGTGATGCTCAAAAATCAGTGTCTAGCCCTGAAGTTCCTCTGCAGATCCTTTCTGGGCTCAGCTGCCACTGCCTGCAGGCATTTCAGGCAAATGCAGCCCTGAAAGGGCTAAAATGGGATGCAGAAAGTCCCTGTTCACCTCTCTGGGTTCTGCTGCAGGGATCTGCACCTGGTTTGGGCTAAAATGCCTCTGGAGTGTCCTGGTTCAGCCCAGTTCCACCAGAGGAAGGGGCACAGGGCAGTTCCCTGGGCAAAGGAGACCCCAGCACTTGGGCAGGGTGCAGCAGGCACAGGGGGCTCCTGTGCCCGCTGGGGGTGGTGCTGGGGGTGCTGTGCCCCTCCCCAGGAGCTGGGCAATGCCTTGGGACTTTAGCTTTTATATATTTCATATATTTGTACCCCTGCAGTTCTTTAGTGTGTAACTCCAACCTCCACACACAGTGGGAGCTGCTGCTTCCCCATTTTGGGCAGACACAGCAATTCCTCTCCAGGCCTGGCAATCAAGGACACCTCACTGCCTCAGGCCTGAGAGATGGAAACAAAAGTGATTGGGGGAGCAAACTGGGGGTAAATGACTTCATTAGCTGGAGCTGTAATTGGCAGATGAACCCCAATCTGCAAATGGCCCAAACTGATAAAAGTGTGAAACCTGTGAGCCTTTGTCCATTTTGGGTGCAGCCCCTGGGGGCTTCATCTGCTTGAAATGTACCTGAAGACCCTTCCATAAATACACTGCTTTTTATTCTCTTCATTCTGTCTGGCCTCTGTTTTTAGGTGGCCCCAAAAGGCACCAGGAGGATGGGGTGGTTTGTGTTTCCCTGTCACTCCAGCTGATCCAGCTCTGAGCCTTTGTGAGCTCCTTTCTCTCACATCCACCCTGCCACAAGAACAGCCCTCATCCTGCTGAGGGGCTCAGTGTGCTGCTCTGCTGCCTTGGAACTTTGATATCCCTGGAAAAGTTCCTCCTCTCATCCAGCCCAAGGACAAATGAGCTCTCCCTCTGTGCTAACTCAACAAGGATTTTTTTTATTCTTGGTTATTACTGTGGGTGACATTTGTATCACTGGAGTTTGCTGTTTGCTCACAGCACTCTCTCTGCTGCTAAAGCCTTTGCTTGTGCAGTTGACCTAAATGTTTCCAGGTTTTAAAAGTTTTCAGTTGATTCCTATTGACTCCTTTTAGATTTTAAGGAAAATTTCCTTCTCCTTCTTGTGACTCTGGTGCTCCCAAAATAGTTGTTCAGTAAAAATAGCTCTAAATAACCCTGTGGCCCAAAGAGGGGCCCAGCCATTTCCTAAACACAGCACGAGGTGTTCTCTCTTGATTATGCACTCGTTATTGATAATTATTAATTATATGCTGGTTATTACACCACTCTCTTGTTCTATTGGCATGCTGTGCATTTCAGAGAGGCAAAAGCCATGCCAAGAGGAATGGGTGAGATCTGCTGAGCACAATAATTAACAACTCTGTGATAATGATGTGCATCTGCTCAGCACTGAGCTCTGGAACACACAAGGAGGACCTGAGATGTTCTCACCTTGCTCTGCACATGAAGGGGGGACTCTGCCACTAAGGCTGGGACACTTCTAGAGCCAAAAGAGGGAGGTGATAATTAGTTACCATTAATTAGAGGACATTTCCTGGGCTTGGGGCTGTTGGGTTTTTGCAGTATGGTGTTACACTTGGATTTTTGAGGGACTCCAAAGACATCCCTGGGCATGCACAGCCACCTTGAGCAGCCTTGGTGTGCAAGAAATGCAAAGCAGGAAAATCAGGTCCCTTGCCTGGTGTCTGAAGTTGGATCATCACACAAAATTCACTTTTGTAAAGCTTTACCCTCCTTCTTCCACATCCCCCTGAGCACTCCAGTGATGGAAACAGCACAGAAACAGAGCCTTGGCCGTGGGGTTTTCTCCCCCTCATCCATGCAGAGCACCAGGGCCAAGGGAGGGACCCAAACCTCCCCCTGACAGACACACTATGGGGAGGGGAGTCCCCTGGGATTCACCCCAACACCCAAACTCTCCCCCAATTCTCCTCTGGGTCTGCCAAGCTGTTCTGTTTGGATTTCCAGCCAGGCTGTTCTGTTTGGATTTCCAGCCCAGATGTTCTGTTTGGATTTCCAGCCCAGATGTTCTGTTTGGATTTCCAGCCCAGAAGTTCTGTTTGGATTTCCAGCCTGGCTGTTCTGTTTGGATTTCCAGCCTGGCTGTTCTGTTTGGATTTCCAGTCCAGAAGTTCTGTTTGGATTTCCAGCCTGGCTGTTCTGTTTGGATTTCCAGCCTGGCTGTTCTGTTTGGATTTCCAGCCCAGCTGCCATTTGAATGTGCAGCAAGCAGCCTCTTGCTGGCAAATATGAGATGCTGATAAGCTCCTGAGATCTATATTCCAGCCTTGAGATAACAAGACAAGGGATTTTTTTTACATCCTAGGGAGAGAAAAATGTGACAGGCTGTTAGGGGAGGAGATCAAGATATGTGCAAACAGAGTCCCTGTCCCTCCATCCCTCACTCAGTCATTCCCTGGATTATTCAATAATGGGGTGAGGGGAGGCTCCTGTTTCCCAGAGAGGGGACAGAAGGCATGGAAGCACCAGGGCTGGAATTGATTTTCCTCTGCTGGAGCAATTACACTCCCAAAGTGGCAAAAAAAAAAAAAAATAAAAACAAATGAGTCATAAACACCCCATTTGAATCTTTAAATGAATATCGGATTTTAATTACAGAGGTTTAATTTTTAGAACGGAAAAGCTACTTTTGCACAATTACTGCATGGAACTTTTAATTAACTTTCAAGAACTTTCTCTGACTTAAAAAAATCTAATTAATAATACTTAGGGAACTATTAGCATAAAATAAGTCATGGAGGGGGTAGAGAACTATAAAGCATATATTGAATAAAATCACTTGGAAGAAAGACTTGTTAATTTTAAAAACAAAGGCAAAGTTTCCAGCTTTCCTAGTTCTGGCCTATAAAGAGCCTTTTTTTACTGAATGAAAGCATGAGAAAGACATGAAAATCACAGGATTTGGAAGAGAAGATGCTGTTCTGGTAATCAGCTGCTGCAGAGACCTGGGAGAATGGGAGAGGGGGTCTCTCTCACTCAGCAGAGCTTCCTTTATTTGGGGGAAAGATGATCTTGGTGGGTGGGGTGGTTTAGGGAGATTGGGAGGGAAGGGGGAAGGAATGGGGCTGGGAACCCTCTCAGTTCCTCCCCAAAGAGCCTAAACCCAGCTGTGCAGAGGAGAGCTGAGCCTCCTCTCACTGCTGGGCAGCAAAAGCAGCAGAAGAGGCTGTGAGATTTTCTTTTGGCTGCCACCATGGGCTGGGAGGGTGGGGATGGGAGGGAGCTGCCAAATCAGGGGTACAAGAAACCCTCCTGAGGCAGCCCTTTCCTGAGGGAAAGGCTCTGAATATTCAGAATATAGCAGAGCAGGAGCAGGGATGGAGCTGTGACCTTCTGGTGCAGAAGGATATTACTGCAGGAGCCAAGAGGGAAATTAAGTCAGGCTACAAGGACACGGGGAGGGCAGCCTGTGTAGAACTTGTTGCTTCAGTAATGGAACAACAGCGAAGGAGAGCCACTCCACAATAATATTTTGCCCAGGTCTTGTTCCAGCTGAGTTTTAAATTAACCAGTGGATACAGCTGTCAGCATTTCCTTTATGAGATTGCTGCTACACAAGAAATCCTCCACAGTTGAAGCAGCGTGTTTGGAAATCTCTGTGTTTGAGTGTACAAAGGAGGCTGAGCCTGATCCTCTCGTGCTCTGCCAGCGTTTCTTTGACTCAGCTAAATGTACCCTGAATTAAACTGAGACCTAAACACCCTGCACACGGTGTCCTCTCTGGCCAGCTCAGCCAGGGAAAGCTCCCACCTTCAGGGAAGGGAGGAAGGATGCAAACACGAAGATTTGAGTCATTCCTTTGCCTGGGGGGGAAGGAATTGAGGATTGCAGCCCTTTCTCCTAATGAGCTCTCTGGCCAGTACAGCTGAAAAGTAAATCAATGAGCAGGAGCAAAGTACCTGGAACAGAAACATCAAACTTTGGATTGGGGACCTGCCCGAAGACCCCAAGGTCAGGAACATCCAGCTCTTTGCACTCTGCTGTTGCTGCAAGCCCACAGGCTGTGCCCAGGCTGCTCCCAGGCAGCCTCAGAGCAGAGGGCAGGATAAACCTTCACCCTCCTCCTCCTCCTCTGTGCCTGGCCAGCAGCAGGCAGCCCCAGGGCAGAGCCCTGGCAGCCTGGCAAAGCCTGTGGCTGTCACAGGAGACCCTGGGCCCTGTCACCTGGGCCCTGCTGGGATTTTCTGAAGCAGAACCAGCCCAGCTGGACAGGAGCACATCAGTCCCTGTTTGGAGCAGGTGACGCTGGGGACCCTGCAGCCTTTGATTTAGGGTTCTCCTCTTTGTGATGTCTGCTCAGCATTGTCACCTCCCTGCTGTGACACAGCCCACACTCCCCAGCCATGCAGACAGAACTTCTGCTGTGCTACCCAGCACTCACATTTCCCTTCTCTGCTCTTCCTTGCCCTCCTGTTCTGGAGGGTCTGCCTGTGCTGCAGGTCCTGCAGGGCTGTAGGATCAGGGTCCTGGCTGGGGATCCACAGCATGCCAGGAATTCTGTGCTCCTGTCAGAGGAGCAGTGTGTTCCCCACAGAGCTGAGGGCTCACCCACCACCCCAAAGCCTGCCTGAAATAACTCTAAACCACTCGGCCCAGGTTTTGTTTGCTGCTTTTTGGGGTTTTTTTTCCACTCACCTTCTCCCACAGGGGGTGATTTGGAGCTTGCTCAGGTGAACGTGCACAGTTAGGAGAGGTGAGGGTGATGTGTGAATGCCCTACACCAGAAAAAGGGATGAAGATCAGGCAGGCAAAGAGAGGAAAGCATCAACTTGAGCAAATTCACACTTAAATCCTACAAAAAAAGTGATCCAGGGCCCCTGAGTGCACAGGACACATCCTGGACCACACTTACCTCACTCCTCTGACAGGCTGGGAACTCAAAGATGTGTTTTTCTCTGGAGCTATGAGAACATGTCACAAAATCTCCTACTTTCGCATTCCAAGTAATTTTCCTTTTACAAGAAAAAAAAGATCACCCCGAGCTCTTGAAAAACAACTGCCACAATAACAAGAAAGGGAAAGAAAAAATAAAAACACCAACGCCCAAACGAGTTGCGATTCTCACATCCCTGCTAGGATGTTCCAAATATAACCACAAAACACGGTTCTTAAGCCTGTATTTATTACTACACAAATCTAGTTTAAAAACAGCTCTACAGGGGTTTGTGCTCAGCTGCAGCAGCAGAGCAGAGTGAAAAGGACAGAACTGTAGGGCTGCACTGACCTCCAGTGGAATTGGGAGAAATGCTCCAGTGGCAGAGGCTTTTTCACAGCCCTCTGAAGCCAAAACTTGCCTTGTTTCGAGCTTTATAGAGGCACCAAATTCATATAAGGATCAGGGAATTTATTACAGATTACTGTATACTTAGGATTAATACGTTAAAATACTGTAAGGGGATTTGTTTGGAATAACGTTTCCAGTCTAAGTCTAGCCTCATCAACTTTAAATTTAAATATGCAGGTATTAAATGGAGCTTTCCAAAATCAATCAGCCTGAGGGGTTTTTTAATTGATTGAGGAGGAATTTTAACTCCCCTTTTCCACTGCAGGAAATTGTTAAAGACGGCTCATTTCAGTTTTCCCATCCGAAAAACCTTTTCCCTTTGATTTGGTCACCTAATCACAGAACTGATGACAGCCAGGCTGTGACATTTCCTCTCTTCCTTAGGAGGAGCCCTCCAAGGTCAGACAAAGGTGTTGAAACAAGGGAGTGGCACCTCTCAATCTGTGTGGGGATGATTGATCCCCCCCTCCAGATATCAGAGAGATGTGCTGTCCTTTCATGTCCTGATCAAAGGAGAACATCCTGTGCCCAGACACTCTCCAGAGGGCTTCATTTAACACTTCCAAGGTCAGCTGAAGGAAAATGTGGCATCTTTTCCTCTGGCAGTGCCCAGCCCTGGTGGCTCCACTGGGCTGTTTCACATCCTGGGGATGGAAAGGCTGCCCTGACACAAAGGGCTCACCCAGAAGCTGCTCCTCGGTGCTAAACCCTTGCTGAGAACAGTTCCTTACCCCTGGAACAGCCAGAGAGCCCTTCCAAGTGGTTCAGGAATTCTCTCTGAAGAGCAATTAGAGAACTATTGTTCAAAGTGTGCTCAACGAGGAGGCAGTGGAGACCTCAAAGGGAAGAGGCAGAGGCTCTTGGCTTGATAAAGCCACTCCAGAAACAGGCAGGGGGGAGGCAGGCAGGCAAGGAGGATTGAAAATAGCAGGAAAACAAGAGAGATTGAGGCACTGTTCTGGGGTTGGGGTTTTTTTGAGTCAATATTTTTGGGGGGAGGAGTTATTTTATTTTTGACGGCAAGATTAAAACATTTCTGTCCAGAAGAGTCAAACAAAGTGTTTTGGCTTTGCATTATTTAACCTTAATTAACCAGTTCCCAAGCACTTCATTCCAACCACCCTTCAAATACAAGCCAGATTTTAAACTCAAATTGCAGTGGACAAGCAGAAGGGTTTGGTTTCCTAAATTCTTCCCAGGTCCCTCATGGAGTTTGCTCTGCACCCACCTCCATCCCCTGTGTGTGACAAGGCACAGCAGCCCCAGGAGGCAGAAAGGGGGGGTGACACTCACCTCACACCCACCAGGCCAGCAAGGCTCTGTTTGGACTCAGAATCCCATCCCTCAGCACTGGCTCCCCCTGAACAGAAGCATTTTTGAAAATCCCACTCATTTTGCGTGCCCTGCTTAAGCCATAAATGTTCTGAAGCAAACACATCGTGCTCCAGGTGGGATTGGGCTCCTGGCTCCTGCTCTGCCCCTGGCACACAGATCCTTGGGATGCTCACACGAGGAAAACACAATATTTCCCTGCTGGAGTGGCAGGAGCAGAGGTAAATTTGCTGGGTTTATATTTCAGAAGTGAATATTTTACGGTATTTTACAGCAAAAGGAGCAGATGCAACCCTGCCTCGGGAAAACTGGTGGCACAGAAAATTCCAGCCCAAGGTTTGGCAAAATTATAATCAACTGCCAGCAGTGTTTTCCTAATGAGAGGTGTCAGCTGATTTCAATAAGTACAAATGCCATTCCTCTGTATAATTGACTGTGAATATGAGTTAAGATATATTCCAAATTATTTAAATGCCTAGTGACTTTGGTTTTATGAAATGCTCTGATCCACCTCGAGCAGAGTCTTCAAGGGAATTTTTTATCCCCCTCACAAGCAGTAAAAAATTGCAGATGAGATTTCTTGCTATTAGTGCTACCACAGAGCAGGAGTAACACAGCAGGCACTGTGCATGTAACACCCTGTGTGCTCACTGGGAGTTTTTGTGCAGTGGGCAGGAGCTGTTGTTGCTATAGAATGAGTCCAGCTGTGACTTTTCACAGAAATCCTCCCCACATGGCCAGAGCAGCCTGAAACGCCTTCTCCAGCTGCACTGGAAAGGCCCCGTGGCTTTTGAAGTCCCATCAAATCCTGGAAGAGGGAGATGCTCCTCAGTGTTTTAATTCCTGTGGTGTGAATTCCTTGGGAATGCACAAAAATATCAGCTAGTGAAGCAAAGAAATAGGACCTTGAAAAAACAATTTTAAAAAAATAAAGAGAAAGAACAAATTTACCTTGTAATGATGGTTCCCTGTGAAGCTCTGGGGATGCAGGTGCTGCCTCTCCCACCTGGGGCACAGGGACATTCTGCTCTCAGGTGCCCCAGTTAAAGGCATCACCCAAATTCACCTCACTGCTCAGAAGGGAAAAAATTCCCGCTTTTAATCCATTGTAGCTTCTCCTTGCACTCTTATTGTGATGCAGCTAGTGCAGTGGGTTTATACAATCTATCATATCTTAATTAAAAGGTCGGCAGCTTTCCCTTGGACTTTGTTCCTTTTGGTTTAGCAGCACCAACCTAAAGCAATTGGACATTATTGAAAAAACTTGTCTTGATGGCTCTGAACCAGGACTGCTGACAAATAAGTTGGCAGAAACTTCACAAGAGTGACCATTCATCATGCTCTGCAACAGTTATTTGTTTCAAAACGTCAGAATTTTCCACAGGTCAGGAGTTCCCTTCCCTTTCTGTCTCTACTGCAGAGTCCCTCAGTGAGACCCCCCTGCACTGAGCCTTGTAGGAATGCACAGATCAGCAAGACATGGCAAGTGCTACTGAAAGCAGAAACAAAGTAATGGAAATTATCCTTAGAAAGCAGAAAAATATGGATGTAATGTTATAAAATCGTGTGCTGAGTGTTGAACAACGAGGTGAGCCCTCCAGCCCAAGCATAAAACATCTCAATTATGCAAACCCCAGATTCATTATTCCCAATTTGATGCACACAAGCACAGTGCTGTGATTCCTCCCACCACGTGGCATCACTCCTTAGTTTGTTGTGGAAATCTATTGTTGGAGTAGAGATTTGGCCCATCAATTAGTAGTTGTGAAAATGTGGGAGAAGAGTAAATAAGAAAAATATTGTCTCCCTTGAAAAAGTTGCTTGATTTTTTTTCAGTTTAAATTTTTCTTCATCTGATTTACTACTTTAAAACTCCAATTGTTCATTTCCAAGGTCCCACTGGTCAATGCCACAGCAGGGAGTAGAAATGTTCTCCACCAGTTCATGGTCCTCAAATCCACAGGTGGGGTTTTTAGAGGAGTCTGATTTTAAAGGAGTTGTGGAGGTTTCTGTGTCGATGGTGATCTGGGGGATGCTGTTCCCACAGTCCAGGACAGTCCTTGGCCACCCCTCTGAGCAGTTCTGGGAGCTGCCTGAAGCATCCACAGCTGCTGTGACCTTTAGGCAAACAGCAAAGATTCTTTAGAGGCAACAAATTTCACTTGCGGTCCCATCAGAAGTCGAATCCTAAGGGTTAGATCACCCATCAGAGAGCTAAAACAATATCCTGCCACACATTCCCCATCAAGAGCAATCAGCACAGCTCTGGATTTTGTGGCTGTTTATAACCAACTGCCCATAAACAACCTGCAGACTCAGGCAGGAACTTGAGATAACAAATGAATTGGAGCAAATCTCAGCAACAGCTCCTGGACAACTCGTGGACAGGGAGGAAACTAAATTAATCAGATAAATTATTTGCTCAACGCGGGTAGAAAATGTCAAACACTTCAAAACGAAGCTTTTGGCAGCAGGATTGCTGTTCCCGGATCTATTTGAGATTTCTGCCTTCTGCATTTGTCAACAGGGCTGGGGAGTGAGTGCATTCCAGGGGTGATGTGCCATGCTGGACACGTGGGCACAGCCCCTGACCACCCTCAGAAACCCCTGGAAAGCAAAATTCTGCTCCCTGGGCTGAGGGAAACCTCCCCCAGCAGCTCAGAGCTAAGCCTGAGCACAATATTTCTGTCTGAACTGATTTTTCTCTAAAAGGCTTTGACTGCTGATTTTCTAAGAGGTGTTTCAATGAGATTTATCTGCTCTATGGAAATATTAACTCTGTCTTCAGAAATTCTGCACAAAATTAATTTTTCTGGCTGGAAGTTGGAGTGTCTTTATTCTGGAAGGGTTTTTCAGTGCCAGGAGAGGGGTAGCCCAGCTGGCTCCTGTCCCCTCCCTGTGGCCACAGGGCCAAGCCTTGGCTTCCACCCTGGCACATGCCAGGCCCTGGGTGTGCCCCCATCCCTGCCACAGCCCCAAGGGGCCCTGCAGGTCTGGGTGCCCACTCTGGAAGTTTTTCTGTTGCTGATTTCTATTTTCCTCCAGAGCCAAGCCACAGATGCTATAAACCAGCTCAGCAGTGCTTTCACCTGGAGTGATGGTGGCCTTCAGCCAAAAAAACCCCAAAAAATCCACAAAAATCCACCAAGGAAAACCCTCCAGAAAATCTCATTGTATTGACATGATGCTACTAAAAAAAAAAGTTTAATAAAAGGAGAAACAACATTTATTAGGGTTATATAGTTGCACACCTTGTTTTCATTTCAAACCTAATCTCCAGGTGTGAAATTTTCCCTCTTGCACAGGATCAGAGTGATGTTCCTGTGTCCTCCCCCATGTCCAGGGTGAGCAAAGGGCAGGACTCTTTATCCAGGGGCTTGCAATCCAAAATGTCACAGAAATATGCAAAAAAATGGTTAAGTTTGGCAGGAGCCTTGTGTCACTGCTTGTGTCACTGGAACTTTCAGCTTTCAACTGGGACTTGGTAACATTTAGTTTAGAACACGGGTTTGAAGGAGACAGATGAGCCTCTAAGGCTTTTAATCCCAAAGTAAAACCAGTATTTGCTGATAATTTCTCCCAAGCCAGCAGCTGTGTGGGTAAGCAAGGAAATACCTTACCACTTTCTCTTTGGACACTCTAAGCTTCCAAAACAACCTGGATCTTTTCTCAGGGATCCTTTGCACCGTATTTCAGGGATAAAAAATTATCCCTGATCATCAAAATAATATTAAAATATTAAAATATTATTGTAAAGCTGTGCTGAAGCGAGTGCTTTGCTGAATCAGAGTTTGATTCTCTCACACTGGGCAGGGTCTCAGACTGGCTGCAGTTGGAAGGGCCTGGATGGATCATTGGTCCCTGCTCTGGATGGATCATCAGTGTGGGCCTGATATTTCTGGGTCTGAGAGATTTTAGCCTGCTGGCAGCTGCTAACTTTTTCCCAAGGGAAAATTTCTCAAGAAAGCTTCTTCTCAAAACAAGTTCAGCAAATAACTTTCCTTTCTCAAAACAATCTTTCTCCAGGTGGTGTTTTGCCTTTCTAGTTCTCAAAAAAACAAAAAAAAAACCAAACAACATTTTATCTGTTTCTCTAGTTTAACCAATGGGATTAGCGAGGTGTTGTTCCTATTCACCAATTAAGTCTGTATGGGAACACCTTATAAAATGTAGTAAGAATTAGACAATAAAGCCTTTTCTATGCTTTGCCTTCTGAAATATTTGGAGTCTCTCATCTTTTTTTGTGTCCTACAATGACATCATTGGTCCCTGGATGGATCCACACCCACAGGTGAGCACACCTGGGGACAGTGGCACTGCCAGCTCTGCACAGCCCCAGAGCTGCTGGGAGCTGTTTTTCCCAGGTTGGAGTGCAGGGTGTTCAGTGTTTATTGTGTTCCTCACAAAGTCTGTTATCAGTGGCTTTGGAGTTTGTTGCTATCTTAGACTAATCACAGTAATGAAGGCATTGAGTGGAGCCCTTCTCAGGTGGCATTTACCATTGTTTGCTGCAGATAACATAAAGCTTTCTGATTACAGTCGGCTTTTATCACTTCAGAGCAAATCTACTCCACTGAAATGTGCTAATAAAACCCACGGAAGCAACAAACTGGAAAGAAGTGTTACAGCAATAAAGGAACACGGGGGAAAATGTACAGCTTTTGCCACTGTTATCATTTTCAATTTATTAAGATCTAACCATTTTTGTAATATGGTGCTATTGCTGGGGGTTAATTTAATCTTCTCTAATACCAGGCTCCAGTCAGTTCTCAGTGTCAATTTAGATGTAATGCATATTTCTGCTTTGCAATCAGAGAAACCCCCTCCGTGGGCCCATGACCATATGGTTCCAACTATCCAAGAGCAAATGTCCAGCACTTTACACGTTCATTGATGAGATCAGCTCCAGCCTTCAAACACACAAATCCCAGGCAGGATCTTGGGCATTGTGGCTCTGAGGATGGAGTGGCTGCCACAGGGAAGCACTGAGAGCCCCCACCCTGTGCTCCCCTGGGAAAACCACCCCAGTTCTGCTGCAGGGCCCAAAGTCAGGGTGGAGAATTGCTGGGTTAAATCCTGAGGTGTTCATCCAACCTTTGCTGAAGACAGCAGCTGGTTGTTCATTGAAGGGTGATGTAAAACCCAGCAAAGATTTTGTGTTGCCACTGGAGTGGTTAAAGAGAGCAGCCAAGACAGCAACCTACACACAGTATAGAGAGGGGAAAGCTGAATCCAAATATTTGGGGCAATGCAGGAGACAGACAATCTGTGTCCTCCACATCTGCACACAGGGCATGTGGAGACTCTGTGTCTATAATCCCCCAAAATAAATAGCACTAAACTTTGTGTCTGCTTTGCCTGGCCTGGCCTTTCTTGTCTTTGCCTTCAGGTTCTCTCTTGCAAATGCAGGACATCAAACCTCTCCTCACCCCCCCTCCCTGACTGACACCCGGCTCCATTCTGCCCTGCTTTCCTGTGATCTGTGTTGTTTTCTTTGGAACATCCAGCTCCTGATTCCTCTCTTTTGATGTGCTCCAGTGCAGTTAAAGCATTCATCTGGCAGGAGAAGGAGTGGAAAAGTGACCTGAACACACTTTCCCTTCTCTGAAGCCCTGTAGGTTCCTGGATTGCTCTGGACATTGTTCAGACTCCGTGAGCAGAGACTGCACATTCCTGGACCCATTAATATCTACATGTTCATCCTGGGGACCTGTTTGACATTTTCTGATCCATGGGATCCTCCTGGATGTTCTCCCAGCCTTCCCTTTGCTCCCTTCGTGGGCCTGCTTTTAAGAAGAAAGAAGAAATGGAGATTAAAGAGGAGACAACAGATCTCACACCTCTGGTGAGCTCAGCCTGACATAACTGGCTCCCTCTGTCCTAGCAGAGCAGAGGGAGACACTGAATCTTCAAAAGATCCAATGATTTAGCAAGGTCACTCAGGAGTGAAGGGGCAGAGATTGAATTTAAGCCTAAAACACTCACAATTTCCTCTCCCTCTGGTCTCTAATGAAGCCCCAAACGTGGAGCCAGGGATGTCAGAGGTACAGAATGGAAAGGCAGCATTCTGTCACAGAGATCACTGACAGTGCAGGCACCTCTGAGAGAGGCCATGCAAGATCCAGCAGGCAATTAATGAGATTTCCAAGGCAGTGGGGAAATTAGCAGAGAGACTTCCAGTTTCCTGCAGGGCTTGGGGTGAGTGAGAGGGGTGGATTCAGGACTGGAACACTGCAGGGAGGGAGGAAAGGTGTTCCACTCCTCCCTCAGCCCCACAGCTCCTGCAGGAGCATCTCCTCACGTGCTGTGCAATCCCAGGAAAGGGATGTGTGTGTGTGGCTGCTGTGAGAACGAGGGGTGCTGTGCAGGGCTGGGCTGAGTTGCAGTGAATAAAGAGAGGAAAACACAGATTATCTCTGGATCTCAGTGACTGGGCCTGGCAGGGAGCAGGAAGCCTTTGAATGCTCCACCTGCCAGGCCGTGTGTCGTGTTCAAGGCATTGCTTCCTGCTGAATCAAGATTTCCTCTTGAACTCGCTCCAGTATCTTTCCTGCATTTGCCTCGAGGCAGATCTCAGGGTCGTTCCTGAGAGAACATCTTCATCCTCGGTGCCTTCCTCCTCCCTGAGTGCTCAGGGCTGCACTGGGAGGGGTGGGCAGGGCAGCCCAGGGGCTGGGAATGATCAAACAGCCCCACAGGGGGAATCTGGGCACAGAGACCTGGGGGCACAGAGCCAGAGATGGGGCTGGCAAACTCAGTTCTGTGCCCCAGAGGGCAGAACAGGCAGGACATGTGTGTCCCCTCCTTCCATTCCCCAGCTCAGGAGCTGCCTTGTGAGCAGCTAATGAGATTAATGCAAATGGGCACAGTGAGTTATACAACATATAGATGCCCTTCACACAATGACGGACACCTTCTGCTACCGTTTATTTTTCTAGCAATCATCAGTAGCACTAATAATAATTAAATCTCAGAGGCTGTAATGAATAATACATAGCAGCTACATTCTGGTAGCAAACAAAAAACACCTTTAAAGATTTTCCTCCTAAGCTAACATCAGTGCTTGTTTCTCGCAGTGATTTATTTTTTTGTGATGTATTAAACACCTTTAAAGTCTGCAGTGTCGAAGCATAGATAGCACTGAGTCATAAAATAAACCCTAGACTCAAAGAAAGGCAGGTGCCACTAAGCTGAGCATTTTTATTTGTGTGTAAATGGCAGAGAGGAGCAGTGGAAGCTGTGGACAGGAAAATGAGGGACTGAGGGGACACTGAGCAGAGCAGGGGGTGAATCCTGCTGTGTGACCTTGGGCACATCGATTAGGGAGGAAATCCATCTCTCCCCAAAGTCAGGCATTGATCTGTGCTAATCAGTGAGGCTCTCCCAGCCAGGGAGAGGGCAGGACTGGAGAGAGCTGTGCCTTCCACGAGGGCTTCAGTGGCTTTTGGTGGCCACTGTGATTTGGGCTGGGGTTACCTGTGCAGGTATCTCAGGGCATCAGAGAGGTCCCAGTCACAGTCCTGCAAGTCAGAGTCATTTTCCAGGAGAGCATCCCCTGTTTACAAAAGAGCAAATCCACGTTTCCTCCAACCACTGCATCAGCAGAGCTGCAGGAGAGAAATGCCCACAACAAATGTCTTTATTCACTGCAGGATGGAACAGTCTGGTCACAGAGAGGCCTCCCAAGGGCCACCCCTCACAAAATGGGCTTGTAGCTTACTCAAGGAGTGTCTGAAGGGAGACAGAGATGGTTCAGAAGAGCCCTGACAGCTCTGACACGACTCCACTGCCTGTGCAAAGCCCAGATCCAAATTCTCTCCTGGACTCACATGGAGGCTTTGTGGGAGGTCACCCAAAAGAAAACCTCAGTGTGGCCCTGGTCTGGAGAGCAGAGAAGGGGCTGATTTTCCTCTCTGATCCCAGATCAGACAGCAGAGTCACCTACTGAAGGAGCAACTGGTTTAATCAGTTTAATCAGATATCCCAGGGATAAGCAGGAGATAAGCAGCCCCACACCACAGCTACGAGCAAGGCATGAATAACACAATACCCCAGCAATGAGCTCAACAGCAACAACCCAACACCACGGCAGAGAGCTCAGTGTGAATAATCCAATACCATGGTGATTATCTTAGCATGAACACCGCGATACCACAGCAATTAGCCCGGCGTAAATAACCCCAAATCCTGGCAATCAGCATGGCATGAAAAATTACATCCCTTACCAACAACCAGGCACAGCAAAGGCAGCAGGGGCACAAGTGGAGGAGCACTGATATCAGTTTGTTACTGCAGGGTTTGTGCAGCAGTTCCTGCTCAGGAGAATTCCCAGTTTGTCCCTCTGTAGGCAGCAGAGTCAGCACCTGCAGCCCCCCCTAAAATCAGGGGGATGGGCTGGGCACAGTGCTCTGGAGGGGGCAAAAAGCAGTGCAGGAAATGAGGTGGATTTGGGGTGTTTTTGGGCAGGTGGGATGAACCCAGACCTGCAGGGTTCTCCAAAAACCCTCCCTGCTTCTCTGTGCTCCCAGCAGTCAGAGCAGTGACAGGACAGGGCTGAATGGCTGCAGAGTGAGAGTGGGTTTGGATCAGATATTTGGGAATCGTTTTTCCCTGTGGCAAGGCCCTGGCACAGGGTGCCCAGGGCAGCTGTGGCTGCCCCTGGATCCCTGGCAGTGCCCAAGGCCAGGCTGGACTGGGCTGGGACCAGGCTGGGACAGGGAAGGTGTCCCTGCCATGGCAGGGGTGGGATGGGATGGGATTTGAGGTTCCTTCCAACCCAAACCATTCTGGGATTCCATGAAGAGCATCCCCCAGAGCCCCAGGGCCTGCTGGGCAGCAGCTCCTGCAGGGGATGGGGCTGGAGCTCAGGAATTTCTCCTGAGGGTCCCTCTGGCCTCAGAATCCTCCTGCCAAACCCTCCTCCAGAGATGGATCTGGCAATGTAACCACCCTGACTCCACACAGGAACGCTGAATTTATATGTGAGTCACAAATACATCTTTTTATGCACTCTTAAAAAGCAGAAGCATAATTACCAAGGTCAATATATAATGTTTATTTCCTTTATAATAGACATTATAATTTCACTTCAGGGAAAAGCAACTGTATGCATAAAAATAATGACAAATATTAAAGTCACCAAAATAATGGAACCAGATCACTCTACTAATCCTAAATTTAAATGCATTAACGATCTCTGTAACATTAAAGGTCTGATAAGCCAAATTAGGTTTCTTGTAAGCATAATTAATCTTCTTTTTCAATGAAGATATTACAAGGGAGTTAATTTGAATCCCAAAGGCATTTCTAAAATTGAATTATATAGATAAAGCAAATATTTGACCTTTTACTGATAATTGCTATAAAAAATCAACATGCAAATGAAGCTTATGAAAACCTCTCCTGGAAATGGTATTATTGGGGTAATAAAATCCTCTATAAGCAAAATGCCAATCGTTTAATGTCTTGAAAGAGAGGTAACCCCTACCTTAACCTATAATTTGAGAGTATTAAATTACAATAATGAGGTCTGTGTTTATTAACAAATAATTGAACGGAATCAAACAGAAATGATTATGTCAAATGCAGGGATTATCTGGTTTTACTCATAGGTCATTAAATTTAAAAGACTGCTGGTGTTGGCTCACCTTCTCTTCCTAAATGATTTTTAGTGTCATTAAATGATGGTGATATTTATTGATTTAAATTGCCCTCTGACTGGAAGGGGCTTTTTCATGGCACTGAATCAGGATATCTTTGAAGAAAATTTCAATGTGGCAACAGCATTCACTCCTCCCTCACAAACTGCAAAAAATCTCACACAGCTGGAGATTCATTGGCTGAGTTTAGGGTTAGGAAGGTGCCCCAGTCTCTTCTGGTAAGTGTGGAACCCTCTGGCTGCTGGGATTTGCAGGGCTGAACCACAGATCACACAATAAGTGACAAGGGCACAAAGGAAAACTTTTTTTTTCTTTTTTTTTCTTTTTTTTTTCTTTTTTTTTCTTTTTTTTTTTCTTTTCTTTTTCTTTTTTTTTTTTTTTTCTTTTTCTTTTTTTTTCTTTTTTTTTTTTTTTTTTTTTTTTTTTTTTTTTCTTTTTTTTTTTTTTTTTTTTTTTTTTTTTTGCCAAGGTTTTGAATTAAAATGGCCAGGCCATCATTTCCTTATGTTTGCATGACACCAGCAGCCAGGTCTGTGCTGATGGTCACACATCCCTGCATGGAGTTAATAATCGAGCAGGATAAATCTGGGGTGAAATTAAACTTTGGTGTCACCCATAAAACCAGCACCTTTCCTATTTGCCAAACTTTTGGCACATGGATAGGCCAGGAAGTAAAGGAAAATCTTTCTCATGCTTTGAGCTGCTCCATCCAGCCCAAATTTGACGCCCAACTCAGCACTGGAGCTGAACTAAAGCTCATTTTGTAACCCTTCTGCTCCTGTTTTCCTGCTAATTTGAGGACTTTGATCTCCAGAATGGTCAGCCAAGAACCTCAGCGTGCTCTGATGTCCATCTCAAACTCCTGGAGCTGCTCAAAGCCAGGATTGGGTTATCCAGCTCAGCTTAGGTCTGGGTACAAGGTGTGAAACTCCCTTGTGACACAGTCAGCACCAAGAAGGACAACCAGAGTGTTGTTGTGATTTTCAGACAGCAGGAAATAACAACATGGCTCTCTATATGATGGTAAAATGAGAGCAAACTTTATTCTTCTAAATTCTACTTTTACAGAGTAGTTCAGTTCAAAGAACATGATTAATTGGTCTGCACCCTTTTACAAACACCTTTTACCAGTAAATGTGTTGGAAAAACACCCCTGTGGATGGTTTCTCACTCCCCAAGGTTTGTTTCAATTCCTCCTTAAGGTTTTCCCAGGCCAGAATGAGAAAGTTTCTCTCCTGCCTTTCTCACAGACACTGGCAGAGCCTAAATTCAGACCAATTCTCTGCACCCACACCAGGGCAGAGACAAACCTTTGGTTTGGCTCTGTGACCATGCTGGGAAGAATTCCAGAGCCTGGGAGCCAGCGAGGCTCCCCAGCCCCTCAGGCTGTGAAATACCTACCCAGGAATACACAATGATATACACAATAACCTGATTCTGTCCAGGTCTGATTTTGGCTTCAATTAGGCACTGACAGAAGATGCTCCCCAGCAGCAATTTGAGTCTGCTCAAGGTCAGCAGGATCCTGCAGAGAAGCATCACTCCTGCATTGAGAGACTTTTCCCAGACAGCATTAACCAGTCTATTCTATCTCAAGCCCCTGGTCTTTAGATATAATTGCTTTATTAAATGTCACAAATGTTCATTTGACTTAGATGGTGTCTGTCTCTCTCTCTCAAAAAGGGAGAATCTTAATTTAGACACAGAAAATGGCCCATTTGCTGTGGAATTCAAAGCAAATACCCCATCTCTGACTCCAGACTCAGTCTCTTCTGTTGGAATGTTTGCAGTAAGGGACATTTAAATGGCCTGAAACAAAGTCATTTTC
Source organism: Cisticola juncidis (assembly GCA_013400215.1). NCBI lineage: Eukaryota > Metazoa > Chordata > Aves > Passeriformes > Cisticolidae > Cisticola > Cisticola juncidis. The sequence continues at coordinate 429,813 of VXBR01006562.1, forward strand.
TTTGTCATTATTACACTGGAGTTTTCTATCTCTCTGATTAGATTAGAATTGAATCTGGTTGAAAGAAATTGAATTTGTACATTTCCCTAATCATACGATCTTCAAACACTGAACTTTCTAGTACCAATTAGTCTGCCCTGATGGGAAGGAGCCTTCAGAGATGTCCCCATTGATGGGAACAAGGAATGAAAATCTGTTGATGAAAGTGATGATCGATTGATAAACTGCCACCTGCATAAACCCTGGCATGCTCCTTGCAGGTGATTGCATTTCTGGCATCTTCAGAGCTACTCTGAGGTTTGTGGCTACTTTGGAGCTGTTGTGTTCTGTGTTTGTGGAAAATCCACACCCTTCATTCTGGTGGGCACAGTCAGTTGTGGAATGATGGGATGGGGTGTCCCTGACTTGCACTTGGTTGAATTTTGGTGTTTCCATCTGGCAGTAGGAAGCTGGTTTAGTGTGCTGGGGCTTGTAAATCCCCTCTGAGGGCAGCTGAGTGTCCCTGTGCCTCGTTTGCCCATAAAACTCCATCCACGGTTCTCTTGGACACTCCTGTCTAAGCACTGAAACACACATTTGTTGTTACACTTTATTTTCTGGGCATGGAACCCCCATTCCATCTTTTCCTGTTCACAAACTGAAAAAAACCCCAACAATTTTGTACCCCATGTGTGCCAGTTGACTGCCTTTTCTCAGCAGGAACCACTCCCAACTTCAGATTAAACCCAGTTCGAGATGGCAAAGGTGACATCTCCTCCAGCAGAAGCAGGGTGTAAATGTGTGTGCACATGTGAGAGTGTCAGCAGCACACAGGATCAAAAAAATGGTCAAAAAATGGTGCAAAAGCTGAGTGGCAGCTCTGGGCCTGTCACCCCTGCCAGCTGTGTGTGACCCCTCCCTGGTGGGCATCGCTGAGAGCCTGAGGAGGGACAGGGCAGGGCTAGGGGGGAAAGCACAGGGGGAAAAAACAGGATTGTTACAGGTCAGGGGTTATCAATGAGAACTTAACCACGAGTATTCAAGGCAAAGGAGATGGTTTGTGACAGCCACCCTGAGCTGAATGATTGCTGGAGTGATGTTAAATTAAGCTGGGTTTTGACACAGATGTATTTCCCCTCTGTGAGCAGAGGATCAGCTCGCTGGGGCTGGGGTTTGTCTTCAAGCCAGCAGTGGTGGAGACGTGAAGACAGTTTTAGTGACTGCTCAAATGGAATGTGTTTTTATATTGAGAAGGGTTGTTTCAAGGAAACATCTATCAAAAGACAAAACAAAATTTCAGCGAGCAGAGGCACTGTAAGATCAGAACCCGAGAGATGAAGTGCAGGATCACTGTTAGTGGAAGACTGGAAATAAAATAGGAGAGCTCCAACTTTGAAACATTTGGCTTCATTACTCTTCATTACTCCTCAAACAATCAGAGCTGCCTCAAGTCATCTTCACACAGGGTTTTTTTCCTCTGTTTTGAACATTATTCCACAGGGACACTCTCTGAACTAGCTCACGTTCGGGCTGCCTTTTAAACTGACATATTGTAGGAAAGCTTCTGCAGTCCCCAGAAACCAGACACGGCCCTGTCTGGATGTTTGTCAGTGTGTAGTACAGCAGTAGCATTTAAAAAAAAAATAAATAGCTGTTCCAAATAAAATGAGCAGCTGGTGTTCATCTGTAATCAACAGAGACAGGGAGAGGTTTTCCAAAGGGTGACTCACCAGGAGATGTGTCTGAGATAAGGCTGCTCAATGGACTTGTCCTCATCTCACGGGCTGTGGAGGGGCATGGATGAGTAGCACAGTGGTGGATGGCAGTAGTCAGATAAAATTAATCCATTCAAAGTGGCTAATCCCTTCCAGATGGTTTGGGGGATGAATAGAATTCCACAAAATTGGAGTCTGAGTGAGGAGTCAGTGAGCACCCTTTAGCTTTAGAGCTGATGGAGCACGGGGGCTCTTGGAGCAGAGGAACCTGGGCTTTGCAGAGCTCAGGGGACAGGGCACATCTCTGTCCCCAACACAGGCTGGCACAGCTCAGGTCTCTGGGGACACAGCAAACACGAGCAGGGCCAGGAAATCCAGGGGCAAAGACCAAAAAACTCCTGGTGCCATTTGTACATCCAGGCCCTCCAAGGGCTCATCCCACGGGCTCTGCACAGAGGAGCCACGGCTGCAGTTTGTGCTCCCTGCCTGCTGCAGGAACCCAGAGTTCTGCAGGCACCAAAGGAAATCCTGCTCTGCTTTCTGTGTGGGGGCCCTTCCCATGTGATCCCTTTTGGAGCATGGCTGGTCCCTCACCACAGGCACAGAGACAGGTCCCAAACGATCTCCCCCTCAAGACAGCATCAGTGACACTCATTTTTAGCATCAAACAGTGCCTTTGCAGAGGCTCCAGCTCAGAAGCTAATGAATGGTTGCTCAAGGAAGCTATTTTTGCCAGCTGTTGGCAGCAGTTACTTTGCTTTTAATTGTGCATTCACATGCCTGAGTCTGATAACAGTGGCTGCTGTGGAAAAATGCAGTTTCATGAATAATAAATGTTCCCTTGGAAAAAAAACCTCCACTCTGTTTTAGATACCAGGAACCTCCTGATCCACTGTTGTCAGCTCTGCGAAGTCTGGTATTCAGCAACACATTCAGCATCCTCCTGAATAATGATAATTCATCTGTGTTCACTTCACTAAAGTATCATATTTTATGGAAGGAGTTAATTAAATGGTGATTTGCACTTCCGCTGAACATTAAACATTTAATGCAGATGCTCCAGTCATTGCCTGAGCTCTAAAGTGGGAAATGCCTTCAAAACTTCATATTTCCTTAAGAGGTTTAATGATGCTAGATCAGGCTATTTGCATACATACATATCCAGGCATATTTTATACCAGCATTTATTGCAAACAAACCCAGCTTTCTTCTTGCCATGTTCTCAGGAATTCGGGGCGGGACACACAGATTGCAGCTGAAGGGTCCTCTCTGGATGATTTGCCCCTGCCACCATCAAATTAATGGGCTCATTAATGAGAGATTTTCTAGGAAGGCATTAGAAAGAAACAGTTATCTACAGCGGGTTGTCTCTCCTGTAATTTAGAATAAATTAATTGGTAATAAATTAAGAATGCTAAAAATTAATTCTTGTACAGCAGGAGCGGGGCTTATATGCATTGCCTTCAGCTGAAGTGTCACAGTAAATCCTCTGTAAGTAAATCATTATTGGGATGGGGGAGGAAAAGGAATTAATATTAATGTGCATTGGAGGGGATGACACAGAGGTGAAATGTAAGGCAGCCTTTGCATGGGTGAGCAGGGAGGGCTTTTGCTTCCTGAAATATGAATCCTGGTGGGAGGCAGGGACAGCAAACGGGGACCTGTGGGGGTCTTGCATCCCTCGTGCTGCAGGGGCCCTGATGGAGCCCAGCAGGTCCTGCTGGGGAAGGCTCTGCTCATGAGCAAACCCATGAATGTCACACTGTGCCTGGCACTGCTGCTCCAGGACTGCCACCAAGGGCTCTGAGGACAAGAAATGAACCCCCACTTTAACAAAACTCGTTGTTTTTTTCCCTATTCCCCTCAAAATAAAATGAAGTTGGAATCATTTCTTGTTTGGGATGTAATGTGTAAAAGTGAAACTTTTTTTATTTTAAGTCACGCGTTTTCAACTGAGGCAGAGAGAGAGTGGTGATGTTTCAACACATCTTCAAAAGCAAAGAAGTTTCATTCCCTCCACTGCCAGCAACAATTTGAGGAGAAAAAGGCAAATTTTCTCTTTAAGTTGTTCCATTAATAACACTGCATCTCCCAAGTGACAAATTGCTTAGGTCTTTCCCTGCTCCCAGATTCACACAACTTCAGTTTGAAACATAAGAACCTCTGATTTTTCATTCTACCCCAGGATTTTCAGATCTAAACTTCTTTCAGCCCTTACACAGTCATCTGCCAAAAAAAAAAAAAAAAAAAAA
>VXBR01006562.1:444030-492030 GCA_013400215.1 Cisticola juncidis
TTTTTTTTTTTTTTTTTTTTTTTTTTGCTTTGAGCAGTGACTTTCAAGGTAGCAATGGTTCTTTTTGAAAGGAAAAAAAGAAAAATAGACAGACTGCTATAATTTTTTTTTTTTTAAGTCAGTTTTCACATGCTTGTTAGTTTTTGGCAGCTTCACAGTCTGTCACTTAAATTAATTTTTCAGAGATAGCAACTAATTGTCTTTGTTTGCTGGAGCCCCTGGGGCTTGGAGCTGAGTGCTCTGCAACCCCGAGCAACTTCCTTCTCCAACAATTTTAAATATGTTTAGGCTGACTTGTGACTTAGGCAAAAAGAAACTGCAGACACTCATCCCTGCAGTTTATGTGAAATAAAGCTGAGCTGAAAAGACCCGTGGTGAGGGGGAGTGACCATGAATTGTGACAAAATGCAGGATGTGGTGCTAAGCTGATTCTGCTCTGTGCCCGCCTGGAAGGAGAGATGTGAAGGCCCCAGCTGGTGCAGTGCTGCTGCCAGGTGACCTGTCTGCCCCTCTGGAAGCTCCTCTCCCCTTGAGGGGTGGGTTTGGAGCCAGCAGGAGCTAATCCTGTTTTATTCCTGCTTTCTGCATCCTGGGGGAAGAGTTTGGGAGCTGTCTGTCCATCCCTGCACGTCTGTCCATCCCTGCACGTCTGTCTATCCCCTGCATGGGTCCCATGGATCCCAGGACTTCTCCCGGGAGAAATGTTCACAGACCAAGAAACCAGCCCAGCCCAGGGCCAGCAGTGCCACAGGGCATGTGGCAGCCCTCAGTCCATGGATAAATCCATGGATAAATCCATGGATAAATCCAGGTTTATTTTGTGCCACCTCGCTCAGCCCAGGGCTGCAGATGGCAAGGCCAGCAGGATGCTGCTCACATCCAGATCCTGAGCCCAGCTCTGTCCAGATCAGGATTTCATTTTGGGCTCCTCTCCATCTGGGCACAGGCTGCAGATTCCTGCATTGCTGATCCTCCCTGGAGGAGGCTCCAGCTCCCAGGATGAGCTCCAGTCCTGGGTTATCAGGGGGATGCAGCAGGGCTGGCACTGCCAGGGCTGGGCTGGGCTCCCCAGGGTGGGCAGAGGCAGGGGGGGATGCCCTGGGCATGGCAGCACACGGGGCACCTCCAGGGCCAGGGACAATCAAATCTTGTGGAAGTGCCCTGGGAGAGGTGGGGTTGTTGGGTTTTGGGCTGTGGAAGAGTTTCCTCGGATGGAGGTGGGGTCTGCCCTGAGATCAGCTCCTGCTGTTGCAGGGCAGAGTTTTAAGGTGAAATTCCCCAAATCTTCAGGTTCTTGTCCCCACACCAGAGCCTGAGGAGCTGTGGTGGCTCTGCCAGGGGCTTGGTGAAGGTGGGGAAGCTGCTGCCCCAGCCCAGACAGGGAATGGGGGACACACCACAGCATCTTTAATGAAAAAAGCAGCAATATTTAGTGTTTTATTTGTTTTCTCCATCCTCAAATCCTTGTGAGGGCCGTGGTTCAGCTGAGCTCTGTGCTTGCAGTGTGAGCAGCTGTGGGTCCAAATCTCCCACCCAAAACACCCCCTGGGACCCCCCTAAGCCCAGGCTGCCCCCAGAGGGGCTCCCCCAGCAGCAGGGGAGCTCCCCCAGACCCTTTCCAGATGAATCTTTCCCTCTGGAGCTTAACTCCAGCAAAGGAATGATTTGCTCTTACAGGCTGTTAATGAATTTCTGAAATAAGGAATTAATTACCGTCTGTCTAAATTAGAGTTGTCCTATCCTTTGAGATCCATCTTTTTGATTCTAATTAATTTTAAAAATTACTTTTAGAGTCTTCAGTAGAGATTCTAATTTATTTTACTCTAATATTATTTCTCCGATAAGCAAGTTAATTTTTAGATCAGAATCCGCCTAATCTCAAATTTGTCACACAAACTCTGCTCTCTAAGATATTGTTTACAGCTTTTGGGAGATGACAGATCTTGATGCACAAATCATTCTTTCTTCTTTTTTTTTCCTTTTTAACCACCTGAATGTGCGTGTTCAAAGGAGATTAATTGAAACCCTTCACTCTGCTGTGTTTAGGAAAGTTCCTTAATATTTTAGAACCAAAACCAAATATTAGTTATAAAGCTTCTCTAATTGCCCTTTTTCATGGAGGAAAATGCATGTCTAATTTGCTTTTTTAAAAGAACATTTGCTTTATGGGTATTTGCCTGAGTTTGACAGTTATTTAACTGGCTGTTTTTATTAACTCGTGTTCTCAGCACCAAGTGCAGTGGCAGCTGGGGAAAATTCAAATATCAATTTTATGTCCTTATCAAAGCTGCCATCCCACAGGCTGCAATAAACCCTGCAGCAAACTTCATCCTGGCTCTGTCCTGGTGGAGACCCCTCCTTGTCCTGGGCTGGTGGCAGAGCTGGCACAGACCCCATGGGGACAGGAATGGGGAATCTGAGAGGGGCAGAGCCCGGGGTGGGCACAGGGGGAGAGGGCTGAGTCTGTCCCATGGGTGCTGTGTGGGCACCCAGAGCTCCTGGGCACAGGAGGGGAACCCCTGGAGAAAGGGGGAGAGGAGATACAGCAGCCTCTCCCTCCCTGGCAGCATTTTCCTTTTTTTGGTTTGGTTTTTTTTTTTCCCTCTTTCCTATGTTGCTTCTTTTCCTCATTCCCCTGTTTGTGTTTTCTCTCTTTCCACATTTGTATTTTCTTTCTATTTGGATGAATTTTTAAAAACCTGGTGGCAAGGGACAGAGGAATTGGAAGTCTGACAAGGTCACCAAAAATTTTGCAAGCAAAGCCCCAGAGAAGTTTTTCTGGAGGCCTCAGGGGAGCTTGGATTGTCCCCCTGTGTCTCATTTGTGGAGAAGACCCCTGTGTTGAGTGTCCTGCTGAGCTGATCTGTGGGGTCCCTACACCTCTCCCTGGGGTCACTGCAGAGCATTTTTGGGGGGCACCAAGGGGACAGAGAACCTTGGCTGTGCATCTGCCCCATGTGTCCTGTTAGAAACAAACTCCCCACATTTGTATTCAAGCTGTGGAAGAACCTCCCCATCATTTTGGACAATTTCACATTATAGTTTGTTTGGGTTCTTAAGCTCCTTCTATTTGTATTTTTTAATTCCCACCTGTGTGGGGGCTATGGATCTTGGATTCTAAGAATCCCAGATGCTTAGCAGATGGTTAGCTTGAAAAAATAATCAAAGAGGCAGCAAAATTGTGTTCATGAGCTCCTATTTATTTCAATCTGGTGTTTTGCCTCACAACAAGACTAATAAGCAATTACTCTTGCATCTCGAATGCTTATGCAGTGTAAATGCATCTGTCAACCAGATTCAACATCATCAATAAAGCTGCCAAAGCTGTTCATAATCCAATGATATATGCTTTGAGCATCTTTTTTGAATATAATTTAAAGATTGCAGTCCTATGATTCTGCCATTATTTCCTGTGTGTTTAAAATACCTCCAGCTGGAAGGATCTGTGGCTGCAGCACAGAATCACCTCTGCCTGTGAGGGCCACTGCAGGCAGGGACATTTGGCTTCTGAGAGGTTTCACTTGGCTCTGACAGGGCTCCCACAGGGGCTGCTGGGGCTGGGGGAGCCTGTGTGGGATTTGGAGAGGTTTTGCCTCCTTTTTCTCCTGCTGGAATTCACCCCAGTGAGGAATTCCCTTGAAGTGCCCCAGGCTGTGCTCTGCAGGGTCTGGGAATGGTTCCTTTTGAGGATCTTTTGCAGGAAAATGTTTTTAGCAAGCAGGCTGATGTGGTCTCTACCTGTATGGACACACGTCTGAATGGCTTTTCTGGATTTCATCCCAGTTGGACAGAGATGTCCTAAATATAAATTCATTAATCACTGAGTGGTTTTGGGTTGGAAGGGACCTTAAAGCCCATCTCATTCCACCCCCTGCCATGGCAGGGACACTTTCCCCTATCCCAGGCTGCTCCCAGCCCTGTCCAGCCTGGCCTTGGACACTGCCAGGGATCCAGGGGCAGCCACAGCTGCTCTGGGAAATTAATGGACACGAACAGCTCACCTGCACTTGTGCAAGCTGCTCCCTTTAAAGCCTGAGCTTTAAAATCATTTAAAACTAGAACCGAGCACAGGCATCTCCCAGTGCCACTCTGGGGTTTGGGGTGGAGCAGGGTTTGCTGGAAGATCCTGAGCTGCCCCTGCAGCCCCTCCTGGGCTCTCCAGCTCCCCGAGGAGCTCAGGAGACGAATCCTTCCCCAGGCAGGGCTGGGGCTGGCTCTGCCTCCCTCCTGTGCCTGCCCTGAGGGACAGACCCTGCTGCAGCCCTGCAGTGGGGTTTGTGTGGCTCTGCTGCAGCCCTGCAGCGGGGTTTGTGTGGCTCTGCTGCAGCCCTGCAGTGGGGTTTGTGTGGCTCTGCTGCAGCCCTGCAGTGGGGTTTGTGTGGCTCTCCCGTTCCCCTGGGCTCGGTGCTGCTCTCTGCACTCCCGGCTCTCCAGGGCTGGGTGAGTTCTCCAGCCCCGAGTGCTGCTGATCAGCTGCAGGGAGGGGATGCTCATGGAATTTGGCTCCCTCTTATCTCTGCTACCAAATCCGTGCAGACTCTCTTGGCCACGGGCTCTTCCTGCTGCCACGAGGAGGGATTAGCTGTTCCTTCCATCAGGATCACTTTTTGTGTGCCCAAGCCCTCTGTTCCCTGCACACACTGAGAATGCTAATGGGCTCTGCCTCTGTTTCCAGCCACCCACTGGGGTGAGTTTCTCTTTCTCTTGGTTTACTTTGTGCCTCGTGTCAGAGTTAATGGAATACAGATTTCTGAGCAAAGAGAGATCCCAGTGATTTTTTAAAACTTTTTTTTTTCCTGAGTCTCTGCATGAATGAGAATCCAAGTCTATCAATGCAGGAGGCAATCCTGCACAGTTTAATTTCTCTGCTCTCTCAACTGTGTCAGCTCCTGAAGGGACAAAGAGAAAAAAAAAGGAAAGAAAAGAAAAAAGAGTTAAAACAACACACTAGGAGTGGTAGTTCAAGGTTACAAAAAGGAAGAGTTTAAAACCTGAATCTTTGGAAAGGATACATCTCCATTGCCAGCCCTGTGCAGCTTCCCCTTTCCTAGAGATTTAGGAGGAACCAAATGTTAATCTTTTCCCACACCAACAGAAAACCATCCTGAGCTAAAGTGAACATATTTTATCCTAATGTCAATTCATTCCCCATCCATCAGGAACAAGACAGATTTGTTCTGACTGACCTTTTGCTGGGTTTTGGGCTCCTCATACCCAGATTCTCCAAAAACTGAGTGCCCACTGAGGAAAGCTGGACAGCAGTCAGCTGGACCATGAGCTCCCTTGTTTTGGTGTGATTCCCTGCTTTGAAAGCAGTTCCCATCACAGCTGGAGATGGATCCTCCTCTTTCCACCTGTCCTTGTGATCAGATCTGTCCTTGGAGTCCTCAATTAAAACAGACTGAAAACCCAAGGCTGCCAGAGCACCCTCAGCCTCATTCTGTGAAAACTTTCCAAAATACCAGCCCCAAACCCCGAGGCTCAGTGTTTGCCATGGGGCTCAGGGGGAATTGCAGGATCCCTTTGGATGCCATATTTCACATATTCCATCATTTTACTGCATTTCATGCTTTCCCAGGTAAGAAAAAAATTTTAAGGCCATGGAACAAGTGAGAAGGCGAGGATGGTTCCCTGTCCCAGCCAGTTCTGCTCAGCTGAGCCCTCCACTGTTAAACTCAGCCTGGGTTTATGGCCAAAAGGTAAGAGGGGACAAATACAGAGGAAAATTTTAAACTACTTTATGTAGTGCTTTACACAAGAGTGATGTGGCATCTCTGGAGCAGTTAATGGTGTGGTGTGAGGGGTTTATTGGCACGGGAGAGTGATGCAGCTGCCACACGAGCTCGTGCTAATAAAACCTTTAATGGACACCACATCACTCCTGAGCCAAACCCTGCTGCCCTGACTGATCCCTGGGGATGGAGCCCAGCCAGGCTCCTGGAGGCTCCCCAGCCCTTGCCCTGCTGGGCTTTGGTGGGCTCAGCCCTGGCATCAGTGCAGCTGCAAAGCTTCAGGTCTGGCCTGGTTCATTCTTGGATTTGTGCTCCTGCCCTCACGAGATGGGGGTTCTTTGCTTTGAGGAGAAAAGCCCAACTTCTGGGAAAATTCTGTTTTCTGGACATACCAAGTCAAGCGGGCTCGAAGGTGGCTTCTCTGGGGGAGGAGCTGCAACGAGGGTGATGCCACACTGTCCCCAGGGTGATGGCCACACTGTCCCCAGGGTGGTGGACACACTGTTCCCAGGGTGATGGCCACACTGTTCCCAGGGTGATGGCCACACTGTCCCCAGGGTGATGGCCACACTGTTCCCAGGGTGATGGCCACACTGTCCCCAGGGTGATGGCCACACTGTCCCCAGGGTGGTGGACACACTGTCCCCAGGGTGATGGCCACACTGTCCCCAGGGTGATGGCCACACTGTCCCCAGGGTGGTGGACACACTGTTCCCAGGGTGATGGCCACACTGTCCCCAGGGTGATGGCCACACTGTCCCCAGGATGGTGGCCACACTGTCCCCAGGGTGATGGCCACACTGTCCCCAGGGTGGTGGCCACACTGTCCCCAGGGTGGTGGCCACAATGCCAGGGGTGGTCACTGCTGCAGCCTAGGGTGGCCCAGCCCCCTGAAAGGCAGGGGGTGGGTTTAGGCCACTCAATAATGGAATGGTTTGGGTTGAAATTGATCTTAAATCCCATCTCATTCCCCCCCTGTCATGGCAGGGACACCTCCCACTGTCCCAGGCTGCTCCCAGCCCTGTCCAGCCTGGCCTTGGGCACTGCCAGGGATCCAGGGGCAGCCACAGCTGCTCTGGGCACCCTGTGCCAGGGCCTGCCCACCCTCACAGGGAAGGTCCAGGGTGTTCCCATCCACACAGGAGCTCACAGAGGGGACTGGCCAGGCTCTGCTCTGGGTTTCCCAGCACTTTGTCACTGCTGGCAAACTCCAGCACTGCTGCAAAACCCCTCCTGAGAAGGCAGGAAAGGCAGCACAGAGCTCAGGCCCAGGGGAGCAGATCAGAGAGCTGCTCTGGCTGCACCCAAGTTCCCTCCTGTTCCTCAGTTTCCCTGTGTCCCAGCTCAGTGCAAGTTCTGCAGTTTGGGGAGGTCACCAGGCCAACATTGTCCCTTTTTCTCTGCATCATCATCAGCTGTAACTAAAAACAGTCAAGGAGAGGGCAGTGCAAGCCCGCATTCAGGCAGATAGAAATACAAATTTCAGCCTGAATTCCATCAGACAGATTTCTTTGGGGTGGAAGTTAGCCCTGTTTCTGCTCAAAGTCACTTTTTTTTCCCCACAGAAGAGGCAGAAATGTCAGATTTGGGCCTGTGTGTATCTGTGCCTTCACATCAACACAAACCAGTCAGGCCCCATCAAGTGCTGGCCTCGGTTCTCCTGAAGCTGCTGCTGGTGCTGGAGCCAGAGGGGCATGGGAGATCAGACATGAGACAATCTGTGCTGCATTTCCACCCCCTGAGGCTCCAAAGTGCCAGAGTGGCACCTGCTGGGCTCAGGGACTGGAACAGAGCCTTAAAGCACCTCTGCTGTCCGTGTTTGCCATTGTTAGAAATTAACAGCTTTCTCCAAGTTAACTTCTCATCCCACATGAGCACAGTGTGTGTTGCTCTGTTAGGGACACTGAAATTACAGCAGCACGGTTCTGCTTTTCCTCAGCCACCACTGCCTTGCTGGTTTTTAATCTCTCCCGCCTGGAGGAGCTTTTCAACAAAGCAGCTTTTAAAAATCACGATGTTTCTTTAATGCAATGTCTGGAGGTAAGTTTATTGTGCTTTTACAGGATGTAAGTAAACACATTTCTTGAATATATTCCACCAAAAAAGAAAAACCATCCTGCCGTGGCTTTGGGCCCGCAGAACATCGGGGGGCGGTGGGAGCAGCAGGGGTGCCCCGGGCCGGGCAGTGCGGGAGGATTCGGGATCTCTGTCTCGCATTTTCCATCCTCGGGGGCAGGGGAGGCGGGCAGGGAGCAGTGCCGGGGCTGTGGCGCTGGCAGAGTGAATTTCCCAGCGATGGAATCAGGGCAGAGGGCTCAGATCGCTCCCGGGGGAGGCGCAGCTTTCCCCTCCCGCTCGGCGCTGTCCGAGTTCCCAAATTTCGCCTCTCACGCTGCTGGGAACTCGCAGTCTGCTCCGATGCCTTGAGGGGAAGCAGGCTGGGGTTTTTTCGCGTCTATAACACTGTTTTTCAAGGCTGCCGACATCCCCTGGCGCCCCGAGGAGCTGAGCCTGCGGGGCTGGGGATGCTCCAGCGGGGAGGGCGCGGGGTGAACACCCCAGAAAGTGATGCAGGGTCAGGAACGGGGGCAGGGAGAGAGGTCTGAGTCCTGCCAGCCCCGGGGGTGGGAGCAAAGCCCTCCCCGAGCACTCCCCGAGCCCTCCCAGCGCTGCTCGGTGCGCTGTGCCCGGTGCGCTGTGCCCGGTGCGCGTCCCCGCGGTGCGAGCGGGATGCCTCCTCCAACCCCGAGAGGGTTTCTTTACTAAGGTACCACCTTTAGGTGGCATAAAGACCTTTCCCTACCAGCCAGGCCACTCTGCGGGGCTGTGACGAGGCTCAGCCTCCCCTCGTTCCTCCCCACAGCCCGGATTCCCGCTGGAATCGCGGCTGGAGCTCCCGCATCCCTGCCTGCCCCGGCCGTGGGGCTCTCACAGCTCCCTGAGGGTCCCTCGGGGCTTTTTCACATCCTCGGCTGTGCCCTGGAGGCTGCCGGGGTCACAGCCCGGCCCCGCTGGGAGCGGAGGGTGCGGGGCTGCAGAGGGATGGGCGGGAGGAATCCCGAGCCTGTGCTCCCCTCCTGTCTCCACCTGGAGCTCCTGGCTCTGGGATTATCCCATTTCTTCATGCTGGGCGAAGAGGAGACTGTAAAGGGTGAGATGTGGCCTGGAGGCAGTTAAAATTTACATTTTTCCACTTTTCTGAGCGCTAATACCGTGATCACACTGTCTAAATAATGTCCATGCTCTGGCTGCTGTATTACCTGTCCTAAGCAAGATTTACTGCTGTAATAAATTAGCCCCTAAGCCAAAGAATCAAAAATAATTGGCTTTATATCTTGCTCCCCATTCTATCCTGTTCCTTTTTCCTTTCCACCTGTCCTCTCTCTCCCTCTTACTCATTCTCTGACATGTTGGGTTTTGTTGTTTTTTTTCCTTCTCAATTCCTTCTCAGGGGCCACTTTCTGATTCTTTTCCACTCTTGGGATTTCCATGCTCTTGGGATTTCCCAATGTGGTTTCTTGTCCTCTGTTTTCTGCTGCAGGTGTTTCAAGCCCAGGCCACAGGAGCAGGGAGGTGACAGAGGAGCCTCAGCAGAGGTGGATGAGGACACCACTGCCACACCTGGATTTTAAAAAGGACTTTAAATTGAGCCACACATGTGACTGCCCTGAAACACTCCATGGTCTCCAATGCAACACTGCAGGGGGGTTGATGGGCTGTGAATTTTCTGCATGTTTTTGGGGTTTTGTGTGTCTGTGTTTCTGCTTTATGTCTTTAACCTGAAGGGTTTGGCAGCACACTTAGCAGCCTTGCCTGTGTCACCTGGTGGTGTCACCACCTCCTCACATGTCCCCAGTGTCCCCAAACCATTGGGTCTGCCAGGAGAAGGCAAAGGGAGAGGGGAGCTGTGCTGTATTAACAAGGGTAATCTGGAAAAAAGGCTCGAAGCTGTGGTCAGTGGTGGCCTTTGGAGTTTGACCCAAAATGTTTGTGCCACGTTCTGAAAGCTGCTGCAGCACAGGCCATGTGAACAGGAGAAGCTGATGCCTCTCTTTAAAAATCACAATATTTCTTTAATGCAATGCCTGGAGATAAGTTTATCGTGCTTTTACAGGATATATGTAAACACATTTCTTAAATATCTTCCCATCCACAAAACCATCCTGCTGTGGCTTTGGGCAAGCAGAATATTGGAGGGGGCAGTGGGAGCACCAGGGGTGCCCAGGGCTGGGCTGGGCTGTGCAAGGATGCTGGGTCTCTGCATCCAGCATTTTTTGTCTTCTATTGTCCAGGTTTTGGTTGTCTCTAGGAGCAATCTCTGTGTGTATCTGTGTGGACAGCAGGAGGGAGGGACAGGGCGATCCTTCTCCTCCTCCTCCTCCTCCCCCTCCTCCTCCTCCTCCTCCTCTGAGCAGAGATTTCCACCTGAGCCCCACTGGTGCTGATGCTGCCTTTGGGCTCACACACAATCCCAGAATATCTGGGGTGGAAGGGATCTCAAAGCTCATTAAAGATCTCCTTGTTCCATCCCTGTCACGACAGGGACGTGTCCCACTAGCCCAGGTTGCTCCCAGCCCCCTCCAGCCAGGCCTGGCTCATCCCTGCTGTGCCCCACAGCAGCTCTGTCCCAGCAGAGCTTGGGAACAACCTCAGAGCTCTGAGCACTCCCAGCCAGAGCAGCTTGGAAAAGTGGAAGCTGTTTTTTCTTTTTCCTTTCAATAAATAGGCATAGGTATTTTCTGTTTTCTGGGTTTGGTTTTGTGTGTTTTTTGTTTGGTAGTTTTTTTGTTTGGTTTTTCTTTTTTATTTTGGTTTGTTGTTGGTTTTTTGGGTATTGTTTTTTTTTAGCTGTTAATGTTCATTTTGCGTGCGGGCACGATGCCGTTCCTGTTTCAGAATGCACACAGTGGAGTGCAAAAATCAAGATTGCATCTCATGCATAATGCAAGTCCCAGCAACCCGCTCAACAAATTACCCAAGTAGATTCCTCCGACAGGGCTGGGGGGAAGGAAGGGAAAAATATATTTGTAACAAGTATCTTTCTAAAGAAATGACAAGATAAACACATAAAAAATAGGCATGCAGAGATTTTTCTCCAGGGGGTCAATTCAGAAATTAAAGATAAGGATGATGTGGCTGGAGAGAGTGGAGCAGCAGATTGGGGATGGGGCAGGGGCAGCTGCAAGTCCTGGAGAACAGGGGGGAGCCCAAAGCCACCTGTGGAGGTCTCCAAAGCCTTGATTTGGTGTTGAGAACTTATTAGAGGAGTGACTTCCCATGGAGAGAGGTAGGAAAATGGATTATTTGGTTTATTTATCCCTTTCAGTGTGCTGGGTTTGCAGGGATGTGTAACTTGCTGTGTGACACTGGACTTTGTGCCACTTCTCTGGAAACAGAAGGCATAAAAATACAGATTTTATGTGTGGGAGGTCATTTTAGGTGTGGGGGATGGCAAGGAGGGGGACAGAAGGATGGGAATGGGTCACCAGGACCTTTCTGGTCCCCCTGGTGTCACCAGGCCAGGAGCAGCCTTGGCTTCCCCCACTGCTCTCTGCAGCCTGGACAAGGACGAGGCCTCTGCTCCCTGCAAGAGGAGTTTTCTGCAAAGAGGGGCCAAAGTGAGGGACCACATTCCCTCCCTGTGCCCCTGCTGAGCCTGGATCCTTCCCTGCAGGAGAGGGAGCACCCACTGCCCTCCCCAGCAGCCAGCACTGTGGTGGGACCTGGAGCCCAGCTCTGCCTCCAGGGCCCAGCTGTGGGGACGAAAATGGCATTTGAGGAGCAGAGAAAATGGCATTTGAGGAGCAGACAGGGGTTGGTTTGCTTTTCCCCCACCCTGGAGGGTGAGGGGATCACCCTGGGCTGTGCATGGGGGACTTCAGTGGATGGGGGGCTCAGGAGTTTGCTCCTCTGGGAGCCAAACCTGTTCAGTCTGGAGCCCAAACTTGTTGAAAACGGTGAGAGGAAGGAATTTGCCTCCAGGGATGTAGAGAGGCAGCCCCAGAACTTCAGCAAGCACTGAACTTGTTCATAATTTCACCCTGACAATGATGCCCACAGCTCCTGGATCACTGTGATCCTGCAGGGCACAACTGAGACCGGACTTGGCTGGGGGATTGTTCTTTTCCTAATTTCAGTAACAACTCAGGCTCCAAACCTCATCTTATCCATGATGAGCCCAGGCCAGATCCAGGGGGGATATTTGGGGTTATTTCAGCTCCCTGCAGGCAGGGCTGGGCAGGAGCCTGAACCCAGCAGGGCTGGGCACTCCCGGGTCCCGCAGCATCCCCGGGGCACAGCCGGGCACAGCCGGGCACAGCCCTGCCTGCACACTCTGCCCGGGAATCCAGAGGGAAAACACCGGGAAGGAGGAGCTGAGCTGGGTGAGGAGCTGGGGAGCAGCTCAGGAAGGGAAAGGGGGAAAGCAGCAGTGTCTGCTGGGGTTTGAGCTCTTCAAGGGTGGAGGCTGCAGCTCTCCCCACGGCCCCGCCTCAGAGCACAAATTCAGATTTTTGTAGCAGCCCATCACAAAAGGGCAAAGCCAAGGACCAAAATAACCCCAATCTTGTATTAGGATCTCTCAGTCCCCATTCTTGGCTGCCAAGGGCAAATTTCCTTGTACAACGGGGATATCATCAGCTTGAGGGTACAAACATCATGTTTTGTGTGACACCAGCTGCTGTGTGGCACCCTCAGTGTGGCAGGGCTGTGCTTGGCTGTTCCCAAAATGCAGAGGCCAAAATGCCCCTGCCAGCAGCAGAGCCCAGCGCTGGAGGTGCAGATCCCCCTGCAGGTTTCACAGCAGGAGCAGCTCGGGCTCTGCAGGGCTTTGGTGTCACCCAGAGCACAGAGCTGAGCTCCCCCGGGTTCCTGCTCTGCCCCAGTCCCAAATCCCAGCCCTGCTGGGAGGGCTCTGGGCTCCAGGGAGCAGCACAAGTGACCAGGCTCAGTCTGGGCTCTTTGCACCTCTTTTGGTACCAGCAGAGCTGCAGAGCGCTGCCACTTCCTTTTTTATATTTCTCTTCCCACATTGTCATTTTTGTGGAATTTGGGAGTGATGACAGGATTTGCTTTTTTGTTTGTTTCAGGAGTGTTTAAAATAAACCCAAAATGTCAAGAGGGCACCTTCCCCTCTGCCTGGCTCTTTGGGCCAGGCTGGAGTGGGAGAAGTTACCCCAAACTGCTCGGTGATTCCATAGGGAAGATGGGGAGGGCTGTGCCCTGTCCCCAAATCTCCCTGTGACCCCCAGGAAGCCCAGCCCTCTCCACCCAGCAGACACCATCCCAAAAACAGATCAGGCAGCTTTGGTGATTAAAATACCACAAGATCTGCTGCGCTTTTGTTTTTAAAAACGCCTGAGCACATTTGCATTGATTTATTTTTAACACAGGCAGCGACCTGTGAGCTTTGGGCGTGATTTCTATTTGTTCCCTTTGGCAGAGGTGGGGGCTTCAGGGGTGGCACAGGTGGCACTAAATATTGCCCTGCTTGGTGCTACTGTAAAACTGCAGATTGCAGGGGGCCTGAAGAGCTGGGAAAAACCTTATTTTGGTTTTTTAACTTCCCCCCACTACCCTTTTTTTTATTTTTTTCCTTCTTTTTCTTTTTTTTTTTTTTTTCCTTAATCCCAACCGGCCCTTAGCATCCTCTCTGAGAAAGCTCAGCCTGTTGCTGCCTGTGAGGCTGGGGATGAGCAGAAGGTTCAAGGTCACAGGTAAGGGCAGCAGCTTCCCTCTCCCAGCAGAGTGCTCCTCCCTGAACCACTCTCTCAGCAATATTTCCATTCACCTTGCCCACAGAATGGAGCCACTCACTAAGCAAATGAGCCTCTCCTATAATGCCATTTGCTTATGCTGCTTATTTTTCTCCTGCATAATTATTTTTAAAGGAAAATTTAATTTTGTTTAATGGGAACAAAGTTTAACACTTGGTAAGCTTTGTCTTCCACAGCCACCATCTGGTGAGCTTTTCTCCTGGATTTTTTTTTTCCTAATTATTTTTAAATTGTATGTGGTTAAGAGGCACTTCTCATTAAGATGAAATACTTTGATCTTGTAGGATCATCTGTTTTTAAAGAGGTAATGATATCCTGAATATTTTTTTTAACCCATCTCAGTGGTGAGACCTGCCCAGGTAAGACCTGGGTGCAGAAATTAGAAACAAAACCGGGTCAGGAGAGGATCTCAGAGAGGGCACAACGGGGACCATTAAGAAGTAAGTGGGAAATCATCTCAGGAAAGGGAAACATTTAACCTGGTTATTTATTTATTTGTAAAGTGCAGATGGCGTGGGGGGAATAAAAGGCTGCCAGAAGCCCAAGAGTCATGGCAATGCTATTTATAGCAGTACAGCTGTTTCCTTCAGGTGTGAGAACTCAGAAAGGCAGGATGATTAATTCTGAAAGTTGAAATGTATAGCGGATTCTGATTACATCTGAGTGTCTATAATTTAGCTACTTAGTAAAATTAACTTGACGTTTTTAGTGAGCTGTGAGGACAATAAGGTGTGAAGAGACTGAGGAACAAGTTTGACTGCACGCTCTTCCCTTGGCTCCCTCCGTGTTCCCCAATTCGCGGGGTTTATTTTTAACTTTTCCCGTTTTTCCCGGATCCAGAGGAATGGGTCTGGCTCCCCCTGCAGGCTCCGGGCTGAGCCTCTCCCGGGATGCGACACCGGGAATTAATGCCAGGAAAAATCAGGAATACGGGGTCTGCAGGGCACAGAACAGCTCCCAGACACAGGAATTCCAGGAAAATTCAGATACAGGCTCTGCAGGGCACAGAGCAACTCCCAGACACTGGGAATTAATGCCAGGAAAACTCAGGAACACGGACTCTGCAGGGCACAGAGCAGCTCTCAGATCCAGGGAATTCCAGGAAAACTCAGGGACACGGGCTCTGCAGGGCACAGAACAGCTTCCAGACACTGGGAATTAATGCCAGGAAAACTCATGGAGAAGGGATCTGTAGGGCACAGAGCACCTGCCAGACTCAGGAATTCCAGAAAAACTCATGGAGAAGGGATCTGTAAGGCACAGAGCAGCTCCCAGATACAGGCATTCCAGGAAAACTCAGGGATACAAGTTCTGCAGGGCACAGAGCACCTGCCAGACACTGGGAATTAATGCCAGGAAAACTCAGGAACACGGACTCTGCAGGGCACAGAGCAGCTCTGAGAGACCCAGGGAATTCAGGAAAACTCAGCTACACGTCTTTGTAAGGCACAGAGCATCTCCCAGAACATGACAACTGCAGGAAGGCTGTGGGACCCCCAGTAAATCCATTTTTTGTACTCCAGAGAAGGCCTGGGCTGGGAAATCCAAGAGCAGGACCCAGCAGGGACTGTGGGGAGAGGCACGCTGGAAGTGCAGGGTTTTGGGGTGGCAGCAAACAGAAAAGAGGGGAGAGGGATTATTCACAAGGGCCTCAAGTGACAGGGGAAGGGGGAATGGCCCAAAATTGAGAGAGGAGATTTGCATGGAATATCAGGAAACCCTGATTCCCTGTGAGGGTGGGCAGGCTCNGGTCCTTTCCAACCCTGCAGCCCCACGTGCTGTGCAGGAGCAGCCCCAGCTCCAGGGGTGGGTGGAGGCTGCAGCTCTCCCCACGGCCTCACCTCAGAGCACAAATTCAGATTTTTGTGGCAGCCCATACCCAACAAAAGGGCAAAAGCCAAGGACCAAAATAACCCAAATCCTGTATTAGGATCTCCCAGTCCCCGTGCTTGGCTGCCAAGGGCAAATTTCCTTGTACAACGGGGATATCATCAGCTTGAGGGTACAAACATCATGTTTTGTGTGACATCAGTTCAATAAAGCCATGCTTGCACCACAAACTCTGCTTTTGTAACCAAAAATCACTTCAAATTATGGCCTTGTTAATGTTAAACTGAACTATTTTCCCAGTTCACTTTGTGTCACTCAGGAAATAAATGACCTGATGTGGCTGCTTCGGTCAGTAATGCCCGAAGTCTGAGGTTTTAAACAAAATAACACAAACACATTTGTGACAATTTTTCTTTTTAATTGTCTGATTCTAAGTAACATTTTCAGACACAGCATCAATCTAAGTACCTAAAACAAAGCCCAGTATCAGGCAGTTTCCAGAAGAACCTTCCAGAGATGGTTAAAATGCTTTAAAATATTTAACATTTTTCACATTGCTACAAAACAATGACAACTGGCAGAATATTTTTTAACCTACATTCTTTTAGCAGGAGAGAAACAGTGGAAGGTGGATCACATTCTTGATTCTTTCAGGACCTGTTTGACTACAACAAATAGTTTTATAACATGAAAAGTACAAATATAAAATTTTAAATGTGCCAACTTTAAAAAAATCTGGGTTCTTCCTTAACACCTGCAGTACCTTGCTTCTGTAATAAATATTTAAAACCATCTTTACATTACAGAAAATGTTAAATAAGTTATTTACCAAAAGGTGTCTTTTTTAGTCCTTTTTTTTTTTTGGTCAAAGGCTGACTCCATTAAAAGAGCTGAACAAACATTTTTTACATCAATAAATATTAAGGCAGCACAAAGCAAACAACACTTCACAAAACCAGTCTCTGTTAGCAGAACTTTCTCCTTCACAGAATCCTTTTTTTGCTGGTGTAGGAAGGTGATTTTTGATTCTCAGCTGGTGGAACCTGGTTAGAAAAGCAATAATTATTATTATTATTGTACACTACCTCAATGCCCACAGTTTGTCCCTACCCCATCCTGCTGCACAAGGATGTGAAAGAGGAGCTCCTGTGCTCATCAGATCTTCAAATGAAAGTGATAAGACTCTGTAAGCACAAAGGTTGTTTTATGTCTTCACTTTCTAGCTCAGGAGGGCTGAGAACAGCACAGCAGCTGCAGAGGGAAATGCTGGTGCTGATGGGGATGAGGGAGAAGGGATGCATGGAAAATGTTAGAGGGAATTTTCAGTTGTACAATTATTGAGAGTGGAGGGGTGTGAGGAGAAGGAGGGGATTTCAGAGTCCAGGAATGCTTTGCTTCCTTCTGGGAGTAAAGTCTGAACCTGGTGGGAGAAATCAAATCTGGGCAGTGATTGGAATACTCCCAGTGACTGAACACCCTGCCCCAGCTTCCAAAATCTCCTCTTGGGTCTGTGTTTAAAAACAAAAGCACCAGTGACCAACACAGGCTGCAGCCTTTACCAGGGGTGTCTGTGTGAGCTCTGCAGCAGGCAGGGTACCAGGCTGAGATCTCCTGGAATGAACTGCTGGAAGATGATGACAGACATGAATATTAATCCAGGGAAAGCATCAGGAAGGAGAGGGTTGAGGTGTTTATGTGGTCAGTCATAAAACTCTTAATTCAGCCATCAAACACAGCAGGCCATTTATCACACTAAACTGCTGTCACCCAGGCTTGGTTAGGCAGCAAACCCAAAGCAAATCAGACTAATTCTGCAGAATGCTCCTGCCACAGCACTGGGTATTTCTGACTAGCAGAGACCAAGGAATTCAACACAAGCAAAAAATTTACTTACTTCCAGGTTTCCTCTAGCCTTCTTCAAGACATCATGTGTTAAAACCACTGCAAAGAAAGAGGAGGTTAAAAATATTACTGCAAGTCTTTCTAAGTGACCAAAAATGAAATAATGTCTGAGCAGGAGGATTCCCTTAGGACTGCAGGTCCAGGGCAGTGCCACTCCTGGACTGTCACCTCCTGTGTCCCACAATCTGCTTTTCCATCCTAAGCATCCTGGAAGTGTTTTTGAGGTTTTTCTGCCACAAAGTTCAGCACTGCAAGCACCAGCCCAGACCTGCACAGCCCCTGCCATGCTCATCCCTCCACCCAAGGCACACAGGAAGATTTTCTGCTCCTTTTAATGGGGGATTTGGTGCAGGGTCTAACTCCAGTTTGATCCTGCTTGGGCTGGGGAGGGCAGTTAGGAGGGAGAGAAGAGGACAGATGCCAAAAGGAGTCAGTTCAAGGACAAAGCAACCTCCCTGTGCATGGGGACATCAAAAACCAGGGGCCTGCTCTGAAGGGTTCCAGGTTTTCTCCATTCATCCAGCCCAGTCTGTTTCTGTGGGGCCAGCAGGAGACTGTGAATGGAGGAGGGGATGTTTCCAAACACAAGTGGTATTTAGAAATGTCAGGTTAAATATGTGAGTCTCTAATCTGTGTCAGCTCTGTAACTGCTGAAATGCACCACTCACAAGCACCAATTTGATATTCCGCTCTGAAAAACAAACAATTTAGCCATAATAAAGATTTTTCATTACAACAGTAAGAAGCCAACAACTCCAAGGGTAGAGCTGTCACGAGATAATTACACCCCTGGCAGATTACTGCAATTTGGCACTGCTTTGTTCCACGCTCAGAGGTGCAGATGAGGTTTGGAAGCAATGAGCTCTCTCACCAGAGACAGCACACAGAAGACTCTGAGCCACAAGAATGTTCCAGTCTCTGCCTCTAAATATATTTAGGAATGTTCAGCTACATAACAGAGGGAAGCTGAATATCCTCACTGGAGCAGGCAGGTAACAGGATGTGTGCAGAATGAAGGCAGCAAGGTCACCCTCTGCAGAGCTTTTCCTTTCTTGCTGGCAGGAGGAGAAGGGAAATCTCAAAACTCAGTGTAAGCAACCTGAGAAAATCCAGCAGCTTCAGGTGGACCCCACTGTTTTGCTGTGGATTTGGCCAGGAATTTGTACAGATGCAAATTAGAAACATTGGTGAAATTGCTCTTTTAAGACAAAGGCAGCTTAACATCCATAATTCCCATAATCAATGAAACTTAGGAGAAAATCACATCCAGGTCTTTTTGTGTGGCAGTGCTTGCTGCTCTGAAGAGCTCTGCTGGTAAACTCATTTCACCTGGCAAACTGGATTTTTCTAAATCAAAACCATTAAATTCAGGCAATGATGAGAATTTGGAAGCTGTGCCACTGCTGGCACAGCTGCTGCTCTCCCAGCAGAGATTTGCATTACAGAGATTTTGGAAAATGCAGGTTTCAGTTTCTCAGCACCTCACTCAGAGGAGGCTGAATGGCCTGAAAAAAAATGAGCAAATCCAGGGCAAGAGGCACAGTTTGCTTCAGGGAAGTGTGGGTGAGGTGGCTCAGGGAGAACATTTTGGCTATAAAATGTAAAATCTCTGTTGATTTGTAGCTCTGAAATGACCCAGTGTGTCTGACACTGCAACTGCACAAACCAGAGCAGTGAATCCACCCCAGGGATATTATTTGGAAAGACAGAACAGCTTTGGTTTTTACATGACAACCCCAAACTGAGCTATTTGGCTCTACAACCTGGACAAAACCTAATTTATGATTTCATGCAAGTAATTTATACATATATAATACAGCAATTTTGAAAGAAGTGACCAAACACCAGCCCATAAATGCTTGAAACAACCAAAATCTGCAGGCAGAAGATATATGGGCCTCAGACATAAAAAATTACAGGCTATGGAGCAAAATAGCATTTATCACTCTACACTGCATTTAACTGACTTGAGTAACATACAATATTATGGACATTTTTATAACTTTGTATGGTGTGGAAAATTTTCAGTCTAGATTAATTACTGATAACACAAGTGCCACTCCAGCAAGGACTAATGAGCCATTCAGTCCCAGCACTTCAGAGGGAGGAAAAATGGATTTTTTTAATTTTTATTTTTTTTTACAGAAGAAAATGAACTTTTCCTCCCACAATACACAAATATTGCTGTAGCATGAAGGTAGAGGAGAGTTCCATCCAGATCTCTTCTGGTGAGTGCTTAAAGTCTAAAGCAGCAGAGATGGATCTCTTCAAACAGACACAGATAATTTTCTAGACATGGGCCACTGAGGGTAAAATATAATTCCACAGCATGCCCTGATTTTTCTTAAAAAAATACTCACAGCAAGTTTGTGCTGCCCTTATTCTGAGCTTGTTCTCCTGCACTTCTTAGTGTGGTGCAGAGCACTGAGAGAGCTCCTTGCAGGGCAGTACCCAGAAAATGTAAAAGCCTCATTCCACATTTATTAAGACTGAGGCAAACTCACACTTTTGACAATATCAAAAATTTTGCTTGAAAATGTCTACAGCAAACAGTAACTCTGCCTCTGTCCAGAACTGCTGTGAAATAGAAACAAGAGCATCCACAATGGAATAACCCAAGCAGGAATTAGTGTGTGGATTGAGACATTATCAGTGGTTTGTGTGAAACTGTTGCCATGAGGTTTTTTCCTAGCTTTGCTGAGTATTTCATATTAAGGAGAAGTCTGTATCGTTTCATGCTGTTAATGTAAACACCAGCTCGGTTTATGGAACAGAGCCATTGTTTTACAGTCCATGCTGGGACAAACAAGACTGTGTGACAGTCCCCTTGACCAATGTGGTGGGGAGGTGGGCACTCCATCCTCCAATCCACAGGCTTCATAGCAAATCTATAAAAGTGCAATTTTGTAAATAAAGTGGGTCTTCCTGCCCTGCATGCTCTGTGAACCCAGACCTGTGTCCCAGTCTCATTTCCTGGTAGGCCTTGCATTGATATGAAACCATGAGCAGCTTCCCATGATTTTCTCTACAGCCCTTTGTACTTTGGGCAACTCCCACCCCTGGAATGAGGCTCCACCAGCTCAGCACAGCCTGAGCCTGTTTGTCACAGCTGAGCACACGAGGAACAGCAATTTTAGAGGCAGCCACAGAGTTCAGAAATGAAATCAGAATGATTCTCAAAGCTCACACTGGTCAATGATGACTTTCTCCATGTTCTCCTTCAGCTGGTTGGTGCAGTGCAGCCGTTTCACTGTGCTGTGCAGCTTCTTCTCCTGCTCACACAGCTTCTTACGTAACCTGAGTATTTCTGCCTTCATCCCTTCATCCTGAATTGGGAGAGGAGAGTAAGATATAAACTGCTTGCTAAAAGTACTTTCTGCATTGGGATTGCTCAGTACTTTTGTACAAATACCCTCAAGCTTCCTTGGGGTACCAATAACTCAGAGGAGTGAGGGACACTGCTGAGTCCTGTCCCTCCTCCTTCACATCCCCCATGACATGAGATTCTGTGACACAGCCACAATTCTGAGCTGGAATTTAGTGCCAGCAGTTTTCTGTTAGATGAGGACACTCTATCAGACTGGTGCCTATTTTTGTTCTAAATAGAGCAGGTAAGGATGGCCAGTGCCAAGGGATCAGTGCCTTGTGTGCCAGGTTCAGAATCCTCCCTTCCTCCTCGTGTTCTGTTAATGGCTGAGCTGCCTTTATCACAGGGCTAAAAGGCACTGGGACAGATTAATTACAAAATTATTTGACAGTATCATTATTAAGGTTCAGTTTTCATCACCAATCCCAACAAAGTGCTGGTCAGTGATTTGTAAAAC
Organism: Cisticola juncidis; assembly: GCA_013400215.1. Lineage (NCBI taxonomy): Eukaryota > Metazoa > Chordata > Aves > Passeriformes > Cisticolidae > Cisticola > Cisticola juncidis. Next base: position 465,094 of record VXBR01006562.1, read on the forward strand.
AGGACTGTGAGGAGCCCTGGCACATCTGCCAGTGGCACTGATTTGGGTCCTTGTGCAGATTTAAGCTTGGACCTTTTTGCTCCTTGTTCCACTTGTTATAAATAATAAAACTTGTGGATCCTTAACCCACTCTTTATCTCTGCAGAAGAACTGATCACTCACTGCTCCTGTAAGGCTGCAGAGAAGGCACTGAATACTCAGAGTACTTTAGAATCCAAACATCAAGAGAGGGAGAGATTCATATTCTGCATTTCAGACATCAGAGCAATCTAACATCCTTAAGATCAGGGGGTGCTGGATAAGAAACTCCAGAAAAGATTGCTGGGCTCTAATCAGGAGCATCCTGGGAATTCAGATCCTCACACACATGAATTTCAGCCTTGCAAAAGTGACAAAATCAAGAAATGATCCAAGCCAAGGTTCAGCAAAGCAGGAGATGCATCCCCCACATCGTGCAAGCCCTGTTCAGACCCTGCAATCCAGGCCAGCAGGGTCTGCAGGGATAAAAATGAGGATAAAAATGGAAGTACAAACCCTTGCCAAGGCATCCCAGATCTGAGCTGAAATATCAGTGAGTGTATCAGACAGCAAACTTCACTCCTACTGCTTTTGTGATTTATTTAAGGATGCTTAAAAACCCCACCAAAAATGTTATGAAATTATATAGAAAATGTTTGTTTTCCCAAAGTCTGAGGTGTTTTTTTTTCAGAAATATCCTGCTTCCTTTAATAAACACATACAAAAACCTCAGTGAAATCACTTTGGATTTATTTTAAAGCCCAGGTTTGAAAGAGTTTCAATGCTGAGTGGTGGTATTCTGACAGCAGAGATATTTCATTCCTCATTTAGTTTACTTTTATTCATTTGCACAGTGCAATCCTTTTTAGTTAAAGTGTTATAAAACTTGTCTTGGGGTCTTGTCACACTCTTACAAAAGCTTCTTCTTTTACAGCTTTGGCATCAAGAATGTAAAAGAAAATGCAGCTGACATTACATCAAAGTTTTGCTGATGTTTCTCTTCTTACCAATACACACATAATCAAATTGAATTTGGTTCAAATAACAGGGAACCCAAATCTTTTCTTGTTGAGGTGGAGCATTTGCCACCTCCCTGGATTTCCTGGATCTCCTGTAACAGGATTAGATATTCCATCTTTATTACAAAATATGTTGTAAATGGCCATACATGAGCAGGACACACTCAGCCTCACACTAAATCCGTGTGTCCAGAGATGGGGTCACGATTCTCCAAAGATTTTCCCAAATGATACATCTGGAAGTGATGCATCTACCTGGAGACATTTCCAAAGCCCAAAAAACCATCCCAAAACCACCCCAAGGCCAGGAGAGGGCCAGCAGTACCTGGATGCCCTGGGCAGTGCCAGGAGCAGCTTTCAGGGGAAGAGAAACTCTCCAGAGGAGCTTCAGGGAACGCGCAGCCTCTTCCAAAATCTGCTGCACTGTGTGAGTGCTGGTGGAAAAGCCATGCAGGGATGCCTGCTCTGGTACCTGCACCAGGATTAGAGACATTTTGTATTTTATACTTCAACCATTTAGGAAAATGTAATCTTAATTAATGGGTTTAATCCAGCTGGTGTGATTTTGTATTTAAGATAATGTACACGGCCATTGTGTGCCATAAAAAGTAATTTGTTAGTTAACAAAGGCTGCTGAATTATGTATTATCTGAGGATTTCTGGGAGGGAGGGGATTTATCCTAATCAATAACCATGATTAACAATAGATTATATTTACTAGATTTGCTGTGCCACATGCTAACAGTTGGCAACTCTCCTCTTTCTTCATTTGCATTTTGTGTCATGTTATTTGAAAGTCAATGATTACAGACATCAATTTAAGCACTATAGATGTTTCTTCCTTAGCAGACCCTTTAAACTGTTCCATTTAATGCTAAAATAACTATCAGGGTACACATAAAATGTTTTCCTCTGCTGACAGATGAGAAAACCAAATGGAAGAAATGGCATAAATGTGAAATAGGGGAGGGAAAGAATGTGAGGGGAGCAAATGAATTACCAAAGCAATGGTGCTACAGAAGGGGGAAGGGTAATGAAAGAAAAGCATTTGCAGTTCCTGCCCCATGCAGGATACAAACAGAATATTTATTTAGCATTGTTATCAAACCAGAATCCTCCTGTCACATAAAATACCCCATTTGCTAAGTAGTCTGAAACTTCAGTGATGCAAAGCTTGATAGGAAACTGCAAATTGTGAAACTTACTGCTTTTATCTTTACACCAACAAAACAAGTTAAAAACTTAGAGAGATTACTTTTTCAGTCATTATCAGTATGTTAACTAGGTCATTGGGAAATATATGATACTTCAGAGAGTCTTAAGTGTCATTCAGGCATCATTTGACTGTGTGAGCACACATGTGATACCACAAAAAGAATTTCAGAATTGTTCAGACTGCACCTTCAACAGCTTCACTAATTATAACTGCAAAAATAAGTGGCACGAATTTATCCCTGCAGTTAAGACCTTCTGTTTCCTGAGGAGCAGCAAGCATGGGTTTTACAGCATTTATGTTATCATAAAATCATAGGGGTGAAAAGGATCTTCATTAGACACTTAGTTCCCTTTCCCTCTCCAAGGCAGGAAAGCATTACATGGAATTTTTTAAACATTGAGATAATCTATCCTCAAAACTGCCTCCAGTCAGTGTTTCTGAGCACCCTCCATGCCAGTGGTTCATTATTTTTACCAGGCCCTTCCTGCTGGGGTTTAAGTTTCTTCATTCTTTAATAAATGCCACAGAGGTGCACAGATTGTTCCTTCCCTTTAACTGAAGCTTGTAGGCAAATTTGACTTTTCAAACCACCCCAAATATGCCATCATTAACTGTGTCCAACAATTAATATTACATAAGAGAAGATTAGCAGAAGTAAACACTAACTAGTTCTCCTATTCTAGACATAAAGGACTGAGGTTATTCAAGACAAAATAAACATTTTATTGGTTAAGCATTCTCAAGAGCACCATGAGTGGCTAATACAGCCAGAGAATGAAGGAAGGATGATACACTGAGTCCTAGAAGACAATATTTGATCATTAATGAAATATTCAAGTTTCTGGACCAGCTTATGATATTGTTAAATGTTCAGCTGATAACCAGGAAGTGGAAAAATATAAAAAATCTTCCCTGAAATATGAAAGTAATATGAAACAAGCCTCATGAGCACACATCAATCTTTGATGTACAGTTATGACCTGGTGTTACTAAAAGGCTGAATTTGACTAAGGGGAGAACTGTATCACATCTCTTTTAATTGTCTCACATTTCCTGGGTTTATCTCAAGCCTTCATTATATCAAAATCTTAATTATTTTTATTCTTAGGTTACTTTTACACACCCCTAGTTTAAACCCTCTCTCCAGCATTTTAGATTTTTACCTGGGGTTTCCTGCTGCTGCTTTTGTTTGGCTTTTTCATCATTTCCAGCGCAACAAACACCGATTTCCACAGCAAAACCAAGCAGTTTCACCTCACTTAAAGCCAAAACTAAAAGTGACATTGCTTAAAGGCCTATAATTAACTAACTCAGAATCCCACTGAGTCCATCTAGGTGATGACTCTGCCAAGCTCGAGGTGTCCTGAGTTATTCCATCAGTTCTTCCCTTCGCACCTCTGGGTAAAACCCACCCTCCTGGAGAGGATTTCAGTGCTGACCTTTACTCCAGGCTCCTGCAGCTTGGTGGCAGTGCCCTCCCTGAGGGCAGCCTCCATGGCTGCCAGCACCTGCTGCCCCTCTGAGATGTGTTTCCTCAGGGCATCATAGTCCTCGATGAGCCCCAGGACGTGGCGCCCGTTCCTGTCCGCCCACATGCGGTGCCCGGGCACCAGGCGAGGGGTGCACGTCCTGCTGGAGCCTGAGCTGCTGCTGCACACAGAGCCACTGTCCTCCCCATCCCTAGGGGCTGCCTCAGGACCTGGGGCAGAAAAAACAGGTCAGTTTTTTAGCTTTCCACAAAAATAAAATTAATTTGCGCTTGACTTCTCTTGGCACAGCCGGTCTGGGCGTACCTGGGTTCTGCGCTGAAATGCAGCGTCCCCTCTGCTGCTTCTGCAGCTCACAGATGTTTCTCCTGGCAGCAGGGCAGTTGCAGAGATTTTCTACATAGAAAGGAAAGCTGTATTATTAGGTGTTTACATGCATTTTAAAAAAAACCTCTCAGCTCTTCAGTTCCTTTTATAGCTGATGCTACACTTGGGCTCTGGAGGCAGGGAAAAACAGTTAATTTATGGTATCATGCCATGGATCTTCTACTTTTATACCTGAGCTTCTATCCAAATTCCAGGTATCTCCCAAAATCAAACTATAGTTAAAAAATCTCAAACACATCCTGATGAACATATTTGATTAGCAAACATAAGCTTGCCAGTAAGTCCTCAAGAGCAGGACACTTCTCCCAGCTGTACCAGACTGAAGATTGTGTCCATACTCCTCCTTCAGAACTTCCACATTCCCTGAGCACCTACAAGAAAAGCACACCTAAAACTCAGCTGCTGAGATTCCAAGGAATCTTTCTGGTCCATGTGGTTTATGTGGATGTATGGAAAGCTGTGACTGTGCAGAGCACTTTAAGGAGGAAGATTCTCCTGCCCTCTGTATCCCATGTACATCAATATTGCAACAATAACCTAACCCTGGGTGTAAACATTACCCTTTCCTTCATTTGCTAAAACAGCAACACTTAACAGTGATTGAAATAAAGGTAAAATATTCCTCAAGGGCAAAGAGGGGACAACTGATTTATCCAGAGCCCATTTAGTGCACTTATTGATCATTCTTGAGTAATACACACTCACCCTTAGCAAACACTACAGAGCTCAGCAGTGAAAAAAGAACCCCCTAGGTAAGTAAAAATTGATGGGAATCTATTGCAGGCATCCTCCCATCCCAGACTCTGCAAATGCTTTGCTTGGATGCAAAGGGAGCTCCAGCTGGAGCTTCTAGGACAGGGCAGTGCACACTTCACACCCCAGCTCTAACAGGGACATTTGAGGAGAGCTGATGCTGGTTAAGGCTGTAAGAGCATCTTTAAAAAGGGAGCCCAGGTTCTGTACCCCAAAAACACACAGAGCACAGTACCCTCCACTCCTGCACAGGGCTGAGAGCCTGGCTTCAGCAGGCTGTTGATATGAACAGCTGACACTGGCCCCAGCTCCTCTCTCCTCCCTTTGCAAAGCTGCTCCTCTAATTTTTCGTGCAGGGATTTGTTGGTGTCAATGCTCCTCTCCAGCTGCACTCGCAGGCTCTGGATTTCAGTCAGCAGCTCAGGTAAATCCAGTGGATTGTTCTGATCCTTTCGGAATTCCTCTGAGGCATCACATCTGGGATCTGAGACAATTTCAAAAGAAACACTCAAATATCTCTAACAATTAAAATGATATTACCCACTACAACACTCAGCGAGTAAGTTATAGCCAGTGTTATCCTCAGTATTAAGAATTAACTACAAACAGTATTAAGATAATGGTTTGACAAAAAAGCGTGCCTTAATTGCTTCTACTCTTGAAAGATTTAAAGAGCTGAAAATTTACTTTTTACTTTGTCCATAAAAGCTACTGTGAGACTAAAGTCTCATGCCAAAAGCTAAAAAATTAGATAAAAGGAGAATGAAGAGGATTTACAAAATGTGAAGTGCATTAATGCACAGTCTGGGGAAAGGAAATGGATGGGGAACATCAGAGTGCAGAGCGGGGATGGAGTGGAACTGGGAGTCTAATTTTATACACCAAAGGGAAAATAAAACAGTGATCACCTGGCAACCAGAGGAACAAACCTGAACCTGAGGAAAGCAAGGGCTGTGTTTGCCTTCTCACAGAAAGAGATCAGTACACAAACAACTCCATGCACTCTCTCCTGCTGAAATCCAGTGTTCAGGGGGGTGTCAGACAGTGGGAAGGGGCTCAGGGTGCTGCCTCTCTCTAATGACATCAGGAGTTCTGCAAGGAGAGTCCCCTCCACCCCTGAGCCAACTCTGCCTTAAAGCCTTGTGCCAGCAGGGCCTTCTGCTGCAGCCAGGCAGGAAAACCAGGCAGCAGGGAGGAAAAAATCAACTTTCTAAGAACTTCCAGTGGGAAATCTGCCAGATGTGTTAAGGGCTTTCCAGCAATGAACAGCATCCCACTCTCCCTCAGCACACCAACGTGGTGGCACAGCTGCTTTCCAAGGGGGAGGAAGAACTCAGCTGAGCTCAAATCCTCCTCTCACCTTTACTGACAGTGAAGTGGACACAAAAATATTAAACATCTAATTCAGAAAGCAGTGCCAGCCCTTCTGCCAGCCCCAAGGAGAAGCCTCTCCCCCCACCTTCAGCCAAGAGAAAGCAAAAGCTCCCTGGGTAAGCAGGACCTGCAAGGATGCAGGAGATGACAAGTAAATATCTGAGATCCCCAGGAAACTCATCCTGAGTCACTAAGTCTTCAGTTCTGGTTTTTAGCTTTGATAAAAAGATGAAGGAAACTTGGGATGTCTAGTGAACATCTGACACATCCCAGGCTTGCAGCCATCCAAGGAGAAGGCGTGTGAGCAGCAGGCTGCCAGCTCCCCTTGCAGAGCAGAGCAAGCACAGAACACTGAGCCAGCCCTCCTGGCCTTTGACAGGAGCATGTTCAGAGGGAAGAGGTGCCAGGGCAAAGGGTGCAGAGACAAATGTGCATTTGTACCTGTCCCCTTCCTTCTGGCTTCTTCCAGCTTCTCATAAACCTTGATCTCAGTGCGCAGCGACTGCAGCAGCTTCTCATTCTCAGAGAGCTGATGCTGCTTCACATTAATTTCTGTTTGCAACCTGTTAAACCCAACAAACAGCCGAGTTAAATTCTGATTTTTTTTTCTCAAAATTTAAAATCCATTCCTCTTTCCCCCCATTAATTCTTCCCTTGCCTTTTGAATATATCCATGCCCCTCATTAATGTTAATGGCTGTGGGTAAACACGTGCCTGTCACAGTGACAGCTTTTCTCTAAATGACCCTTTAAATGGGGACAGGATCAATACCTGTTCAGCTCATTGCGACTGCTGTAAATCTGGCACGTCAGGTATCTGATTTCATCTTCCTTTTGGCAAATTTGCTTTTGCAATTTTTCATTTTCTTTCTTGATGCATTCGTGGTCCTCGTGCAGATGCTCAAGGATTGCATTCTTCTTAGAAAGAGATTCTCTTAACTTTTCATTTTCCTTTTGTTTATCTGAAACAAGAAGAGCCACAAGGTATCTGCAATGCCCACAACGCACTAAGGCTATGATTTTTAACTAAATCAGCTTTTTCAGAGACTATCTGAAAAAACCAGCTGCTACTCCATTATTGCTAATCACAGTTTGAATGCTTATGGTTGAGCATGGAATTTCAGGGGTATGAGGAGTAATTAAGTCCATTTAATGAGTGGACTGTGAATATTCTGTTGTTTTCTGATCTGGGATGAGTTGCAGGCTACTCCTGTAAAGAACAGTTTACATTTTTACCTCTAGATCCTTTTGCTAGCATTGCATTCAGAACTTGATTTTGCTTCCTCAGGAAATGTATTTCAGAAGTCAGGGAATTATGCTGCTCTGAGCCATGGATAAAAATGTTTGCAGAACCTATAAATATATACATAAAAGATGATTTATGAGTCATCTCTAGGTCATTAAAGATTAAACTTTCCAGACAAGAACAATTTAAAAAATTGCAGAAAAACATGCTATAAAAGCTATTTCTCCCCTATATATTTTGAAGGTTATCACTACAGGCTAAAAGGCAGCTCAGGTTAATGCCAAGTAATCCAAAGCCCTGTGCAGCACAAGTGCCTCTCATTGCTGCACAACTATTACTAAAATTGCAGAATTATCCCTGGCAGTCTTTACCTATCAGCTAAAATCCCAACAGGACAAAATGCAAGAGTATTTTGTGACATTGCTATGATTTGAAAAATTGTAGGAGGGTTTACCACCTATTTTAGTCTTGCTCTGCTGATACTCCACAGTATTTAGTGAGAGAACAATGGGATTCTACCAGCTAATCCACAGGGGTGAATGCAGGGAGGTTTGGAAATAGTCTGGTGATAGATCTGTTACCACACAGGAGAGAGCAAAAGGCTGGAGTCACTGTCCTGGCCTCAGATTACAAACTCAGAGCCCATTTAGGGTCACTGGGATGAGGGTTTATCCCTCTTAAATCCATCAGCAGCCACGGGGAGGAACAGGCCCCTCCAGGGCTCAGCTCACCCTGTGTCTCCTCTCCCTCTGAGGATGAAATTCCCTGCCCACCATGAGCTGGGTTTCCCTCCAGTGCCTCCAGGAGAAGCTCTGGGTAACTGGTACAAATTAAATCTCTGACTCTGACAAACACAAGGCTGCTGAATCCTGCTCTGAGGATCTCACTGCACCAGCCAAGTGAATCCAAGAGTTAAATCCTGAATCCAGCCAGGTAAATCCCAGCCCAGGCAATCCTCAGTGCACTGTACTGGTGCCAGTCACCCCCCAGTGATGGGCACTGGTGCAGCACAGCCCAGCCTCGAGGTGCTGCCTCTGAAATGCAACTCCACTCATTGGTATTGCCCTTTGTAACCTTCTCACAGTCAGTGAAACACTTCAGGACCAGAATTAAAAGCATTTTTCAGCTGATTGGTTATCCCAGTATCTCCCACACTTTAAAGTCTGAGATTAAGTACATGAATGTCAACTATTTGGTTAATAGAGAAATAACCAGCTGGCAAAAAAATTAGCTGAATGTATGAGGAGGATGCCTTTCAGCTCTGGCAGTTCAATTCAATTTGATGTGCTGCACTTCCTCTGAGTAATCTCATTTTATTGTAATCCCAATTGAAGCTTTTACCCACTACCTAACTGGGATGTAGTGTGCCATGATATGAACCTCTTGTCACTGCTGAAAAACTCAAAGGCTCTGGAAGCCTGGCACTAATGGCATTTTACTATCTATATGTTAAAGAGTTGAGGCAGCTATGTGAACTCAAAAGGCTTTCTCCTTTCAGACTGTAACAAAGCAATCCAAGTTGAAGTGGCAAGGCTTGATGGTCTCATCTTGATTCTAATTTAATTTATTGCCCATCACCCAGCTTCATCCTATTTGAAAAGTTATGCTATCACAGTTCTACTGAAAGGCTTTAGAATATAACTATTGGTTATCTTACATAATAAGGGATAATGTAGAGCCAGTGGTAATAGGGCCACAATCCCACTATTTGACCCACTATTGAGACTGCTGCTTCTGTGCAGAGCCCTGCTGACATCAATTACTCTCTCCACAGAGGCAAAGGTCCCTCTAAGCAGAGGAAAGTGGAGCATCAGGGCCCACAATTGCCATAACTTGAGTTTTCATTCTGTTTTGTGCTGAAAGAGTGAGCACTAAGGAAGGGAACCTTGAAGGTTTCAAAGGAAACACCAGCTGAAAGAAAGGCACCATTGGAAATCACAGCAATGAAGGAGGAAATATTCACTCCCAGGGAAAGCAAAATAAAGCCATTCAAAAGCTGAAGAGAGGTCTGAGTAGAAAAATCAGCTACTTGTGGGTTAAAAAAAGCAAACAAACCTCCTTTTAATGTTAACTGCTCTTAAGAACATTTGAAACCCAGGACACTCAAAATTAAACCTTTGATTTTATTTTGAAGCCTAACATTTGAAATGATTGAAGCAATTATTTTAGTTCTACTTGCACTGTAAGCCTCAGCTCTACAGGAATGATGGAGTCATTACCAGCATTTGAGTCATTTATAGGATACTGGAAGCCCAGAGGCATTTAAATACTTAAAGCATCTAAATATTAAAAATAACATGGCAAGAACAGTGGGCAGATGTGTGTATATACATCCATACAATATTTATCAGACAAGAATAAATCTATGCAATAACTTTTGTTGAACAAACAATTCACTATCCTGAATTTAGCATGTTGCCATAAACAATTAAGTACGTTACAACTTGGCCTTGTGTTTTAAAAGAAAACAAACTACGGAAATTCAGTTAACAGCAAAAAATGTTGAATGCAAGTCACAGAATGGTTTGGAAGGGACCTTAGGGTTCAGTCAGTTCCAATCCCCAGCCATGGCAGGGACACCTCCCACTGTACCAGGCTGCTCCCAGCCCTACCCAGCCTGGCCTTGGGCACTGCCAGGGATCCAGGGGCAGCCACAGCTGCTCTGGGCACCCTGTGCCAGGGCCTGCCCACCCTCCCAGGCAGGAATTCCTCCCTGATATCCCATCTTAGCCTGCCCTCCTTCAGCTCAAGGCCATTCCCACATGCCCTTGGCAATCCTCTCAGATTCACTGAAGAATTTCTTTTTACACTGGCAGTCAAAGAAAGCTCATCTATCAGGAAAAAAGAGCATCACCAGCAAGAGAGCATGTGCAAATCTGATAGCATGAAAGAGATCTTTGATACACAGAGAAACAAGAACTGAAAGAACACAGTGACAAAAAGAAGCTGCTCTAACAGGTTGTTGCTTTTTTCCTTTAGTTTCCCAAATCTCTCCTGCACGCAGTGGTAGATGTGCTAAGGCAACAAGAAGACAGATGGAAGGCATAAGACAGTTTATAAAGAAAATATACTTTCACTGCATTAATGGATGTCCTTGCCAGAATCTTTATGAAGCTGTAAAAGAGTTGGAAGTGTTTCAGTGTGGTTATTTCATGAACACAGAATGCCTTTCCAGCAGTGTAAATACTTCAGGAATGAAATGGATGCTTTTTATCCACCTTTCCATCACTGTAAATTATCCCTGAAAGCAAAGTGCCATGTGCAGGTTGCCTCCATTTAAACAACAACAGAAATGGATCATGGGGATGATGTAAACATAATGAATCTAACGTCAATACCAGTGCAACTGAGGAAAAGGAAAGTATGGCTGTATTTATTACCTGCTTCTACTCTGAGTAATATTGCATATTAATCAATTTTCCTATGGGGGAAAAGGTGGGAAGGAGAGTGAAGCAAAGTACAGAAAAACACAGGGATGGGGTGCTTCAAAAGGTGCTCCAAAAGCATCCTTAGTCAAAGCTGTGAAAAGTTTTAAATCCACCTCAGAGCTTGGCTTTCAGAGATGCTGAACACCAGCAACAGAGAGCAGAGGCTCTAAACCTTTCCAGTGGCTCTCAGCAGGAAAGAGGGATTCAGTTTCTCATTAAATGAGTCCTTACCTTGATCCAGCTCCTTGTCTGTTACTTGTCTCTCAAGCTGCTTCCTCAGTCTCTCATTAGTTTTTATGGAGTATTCTAAACGTTGTCTCAGGATTCTAATTTCTTGCAGATGCTCCATTAATAACTCTAAATAAAGCAAGAGACCACTTTTTATTTAGAGCAGATGATTGTATTCTTTTACATTCTTTACACTTTGTGCTCTTGTCAAATCTAATGGGTGTCAATCCTAAAAGATGACACAGAGCTGTTAAAATGGCAGATATTGAATATCTGACCCCACAACTCTTTTGCTACACAGAGCTCAAACCATGCACTCAGTGACAACTCCTACTCTACATTCTAACTTAAACAATGGCCCAGAGTTTTAAGGCTCTTAAGGTTTCTTAATCCTACAAAAGTGGAATAGATAACCATTTTATCTACATAAACATTTCCTATAAAGAATCCAAAGGTCTGCAGTGCAGCTCCACATTTCAGTTCAGCACACCACCAGCACATTTTCCTCCCAACAATAGGAAGCTCCCAGAGCAGCTCAGAGTGAAATTTGACTTTGACTTACACAATGCACTCCACAATAAAGAAATCTCTTGTATCAAGTTTCATCACTGTACCTTTTCCTTCTTGCTTTGCCATTCTACAATTTTTCTTCCGTTGGCTGCAGGTTTCATCCTCACTCAGGAGCTGCTCTGCTGTACCTGTCACTGTGTGATGTGTCAGTTTATCCATGTCACACTCTCCTGGTTTACTCTGCAATATTTCTCCCTGAACAGGATGTGCCAGCTCAGCTATTAAATTTTCATTGCTGCTGATAAAGTACTGCAAGCATCACTTGTGTTCAGTGGAACTATCCAGGTCAAACATGACACCACTTATTAATTATGCAGCACTTAACAATCCTCAAGGAAACACAACACTGGCTTCTATAAAATTGGAAAATCTTTCCTTTTCCACATATTAATCCCTTGACAATTGTCTATTTTCCCCTTATAACTTGTCTGTTTAAAGAGTGTCTGGAGCAATGTAAAAGCTGGGAGCCTAAAACAACAAGGACACAAACTCACACACTTTATAGTGCCTCAAACAGGGCAGTTCAGATGGTTGCCATCTCTTTGTGCCTTATCACTGAAATTCCAATGATTATGCAAAGAACTGAAAGCTGAGGCAGACAAACACTCTTCATTATTTCTTAATTAGTTCCCTTGTGTGTTATTTATCAGCTTTTCCCAATATCCAGCAAATCTTCCATGGGAAGAACATTACCTGGAGGGAACTTGCTTGGCAGAAGGGGCAGAGTGCTGTGCTGGCCTTCCAGGTCGTGCCTGTGCTCAGGTGAGCCAAGAGGAGACTTCTCTGACAAATCAAAGTCAGAGGAGCTGTGGAGAGCAGATGGCACAGGAGACTGATCCTGCAGACTCTGGTACATGGTGGCATTCTTCTCATTATTCCTTTGGAGCCAAACAAAACAGTTTGAAATATAAAAGTTATTCCATGACTTTGGAAAGCATGAACAGAGGGTGCCAAATTTACACCGATTTACAGGCAAATTTATGAGATAGGGCACAAATAACCACTGCACATCAGAGGCTGTGTCCAGACTGAAATTCAGAGCTCTCTGAAGTCAGCAGGAATAATAATAATAATAATAACCACTGGCCCTCCAGCCTGCTTTGTATTTTCCAGCACCAGGCAGTCACTTCTGTGACTTCAGAAGTGCCTTGAACAGGCAGCTGAGGATTTCTGTGGCACACAAGAAACCCAAGCTGGCAGAAAAGCAACAAACACAGCACAACAACACCTGCTCTCCTCACCTTCAGCAGGAAGGGGCTGTGACAATGAACTTGAGCAGTGCTGCACCTGAGTGCCCCTGAGCCAGCCCCAAGGGCATGGGACACACAGGGAGGGACTGTCCCCCCTGGCACCTGCACCAGGATAATGGCTCAGCAGTACAACACTGGATTGTGGATGTGGTTATTCTGTTCATGAAAAGATCAATCCTGGTGGCACAATGTTCCTCTTTCAGTATCTCACCTGCTTGGTGAGAAGTGGGGAAAAAAGCCTGAGTTTGTATTGAATGGGTGTTTTATTAAAAAAATAGATACTAATAGCAAAGCCCTGCCAAACAGGGCTACAAAACATGGAGTATCCTTATCAATTATGAAACAATCATATTTTGCTAAACACTCAGTTGCACTCTTACCTTTGAGCTAATTCATAAAGTATAGTGACTTCTGTACCTATTGATTCTCCTGCAAAACAGAAAGAGCTGATTAAAACCACATACTGAGAATTACAATTTCTTCCCCTCATCTTCCTCTATTTAAATACAGAGTGGTAAATTAATGAGAAATTAGAGAAGTCAACAGATACTAACACACTTTGTATTAGTGTCAAATGCTGTACATGAGCAAAACTATTTATAGCCCAGCAACAAAGCAATAGCTTGCTCTGAAACTCACAAAAAAAATTTATCAGGGACCACAGGTGCCAGATTTTACAGCCTTGGTGTTTTAATTAGCAAACCAATTTGAAATAATTGTGCTCTATGGCAAAAGGATTACGGACACGTGTTGTTATTTTTTCAATAACATTTATATAAAAAACAATTCCATTGCACCTGGATTTTTTGTGCTTGTTTTGGAGTCAGGCTAACCAGTCATCCTTAATGAAGGAGCACACACAGGATTTTGCCTGCAACATTCTCTGTGGAATTGTCTGTGAGCACAGGCACAACTCAGTGCAAGAGATCTGGACTCAGACACTAATTTGAATAAAGAAATAAGAGCCTGGTGGTGTCACCTTGGCTCCCCATATTTTAAATTTTTTGTGCAATTAAGCAAAAGTGGCAGGGAAGAGCTGCACAGCTGAAATTTCAGGAGAATGAACTGAAGGTCAGGATGGAAATGCAGAGACAGACAGCTGTTCATGCTTCTCCTTTACAGTCAATTCTTCGTACACTGGATGTTCTTTACAACCCCACAAACATCATTTTACTTTAATGTGTGATTCAATGCAGCACCATTGTGTTAGATATATTGAATTGTCTTGGTTGTCAGTGACTTTTTGTGGTATATAGGATACCATCTGTTGGTTTAAAGGCATTTAATGTTTATTCACTACAGTCTCTCATTTGCAATGCAAGGAATCTCTGTAGCCACCGAAATCGTTGAACACACTCAATCTTTTATTACCCTGCTATGACACAAGGCTGTAATACCTTTTTTCTCATACACAGCTGCTTTATATGAGCTATCAAAACTGCAGCATCCTCTGGAATGAAAGGCAGAGCACAGCTCAAGCTGTGGCTGGGCCCCAAACTGAGCAAAGGCAGCTCCAGAGCCCATCCCAGGAGGAGGTGGGGGTCAGGTCCCATCTCAGGCACCTCAAATGTTCTCCTGGAGGTGGCAAACCTGCAGCTGGCATCTGGGAAGGACTGCTGGTTGGTTGGGTCAGCAAGAGCAGGTCCTGCTCCTCACAACAGCCTCCCTTCTCCATCATTTTCCTGCAAAAATCCTTCAAACTACACAGACTGAAGGCAACATGCAGGTCACACTCTTCCTTAAAGTGCCAAATGTCAGCTGTGCTGCTCATTTTCCAAAACATGGTTGTATTTTAGTCCTCTTATGAAAGGCAGTGTACATTTCTCCACCAGCCAGACTAGCAGGCAGCAAGATGCAAGTCCCTTAGGAAAATCATGAATAATTTAGGTTGGGAAAGACCTCTTAGATCACTGAGTTCAACTGTTACCCCAGCACTAACTCATGTCCCCAGGTGTCTTCACCAGTCAGCTGGGCTGTTCCATGAATCCTGAAGCTGTGTGTAACAAAACTTTTGTATTTCTGGACAGTTAAAATATGCCTGTGTTGGGATGACCCCAAATAGCAAATAGCAATAGTCAATAAAGAGGACAGCTACAACAGGAAAATCCAGTCAAGGAATAATGGCCATAAACTGAAACACAAGAAGTTCCACCTCAATATGAGGAAGAACTTCCTTACACTGAGGGTGGAACAGGTGCCCAGAGATGGGGTGGAGTCTCCTTTCTGCAATTCCACACCCACCTGGACACCTTCCTGTGGCACCTGCTCCAGTGGCCCTGCCTTGGATTATCCAGTCCAGGGACTTGGACTGGACAATCTCCAGAGGTCCCTTCCAATTCTGTGATTATTGTTGGATCATAAAAATTTTACCTTCCATGACAGTCCCCCTCATAAACCATCTTAAAGCAACCAACAGCAAGGAAAGCTCCCTTCTGTCAGAGTCCAGGACATCCCTGTGGCCACCCTGGAGGGTTTGGAGACTGGACAGGGGGTCTGGGACCTGTACAGGGGGGTCAGAGCCTCACACACAGCCCAGGAGGACACTGCCTCTGATTCCTGTCCATGGGAATGAATACTCAAATGTAAGAAGAATCACAAACCCTAAGAATTTAAAAATAAATAGTAGCTAGTTTGTTATAGAATATAAATACAGAAATTAGGATTTTTAGTATCTGGGGCTGAAGGGACAAGCTGGAGGAATTGGGGAGTGGCCCCTGTGCTCCTTGTTCTNCCTTCCACCAACAAACAAACAAAATCCTTCCCCTTTCCAGGGCGTTCATCCCTCTGACAACAAGCACAGGATCCTGCTGCTCACCATAGAGGAATTTCATCTCCAGCTTCTCAAAGAGCAGCACACTCTGGTTCAGCTGCTCACGGAAGCCTTCAGCAGCATCAGAATCCACCTGACTGGCCTGCAGCAGCTCCTCAAAGGCCCTCAGGAGGCTGCTGAGGTGCTGCTGGTAGCAGACACAGCCCTGCCGGATCTCCTTGATCTGCTGGCACTGGAATGACAGCTCCCGCACTTGTGAGTGAACCAGCGAGTCGTACCTGAGAAAATGGAATTAGCTGTAAAACCTGCTGGCCATAAATGACATTTAAATAGAAATAAAAGGGGAATGAAATGTATGTTCCTCAACTATTCTTTTATGTGGCTTGATTTGATTTTAAAATGCTTTTAACGGCTGTAATGAGAGATGCATTGTCTCTGACTGTTGGGTTTGGTATTTAGGGATTATTCTCCTTCACTTAACTGAGTCATTTATAAAATGGGCCAAAACTAATGGGATGACTTGATGGCCTGCTTGGAAAAAATATGGATGAGACCAGAGGTGCCAAATTAAACTAAATAAGAGTGAATACATTAAAGAATATTCAAGAATACACATATTTTTCCTGATTGGTTGAGGATTTTTTTGGTTTGGTGTTTTGTGGTTTTCTTAACTCCCTATGGAAGCAGAAAACTGTCCCTTCTCTGAAACCTTATGTATTTCCTGCCAAAACCACAGTATTGGACTTTCTGAGCTGATGGTTTCACCCAGTCTGAAAATTCTCCACATCTCTCCATGTGTATTGCAAGAAACAGTGACAACCATCGTGGTGCCCAAATTCCTGCACTCCATAAGCCAGAATATAAACTGCAACTCAGATCAGTTGAATTTATTTACTGAATTTATGTTTGCAAATGTAGGCATCTCCTTTGTACTGCCACTGTCTGTACCACAGGTAGAGTTCTTTCTCCAGAATCATCCATTACCAGGAAAAAAAGGAGAGAAGATGTTAAAAGATGCAGAAAATCAATCAAAATCTATGCTGATGTGGGTTGTTACAGCATTTTTACTGTCATTTGTGCAGGAAGAGATGCATAACTCATTTTGGGGTCTATCACTTGTGACTCATGACATTGTCCTACACAGTGTCCATAAAAACCTCCCAGTGATCCACAGGGTCTCACTCCTTAATTTACAGCCAGATCTTTCTGTGTAAAATGGATGAGGTATATTTTGAAGGGTGTAAATTCCATGGACTCTGTAACACCCCTGTATTTTACAACAGTGAGACTCAGGCACACACAATAGCCCATGCTGGTGCTTGTTTACTGTCTCCAAATATTTCTACTCAAGCATTTGGAAGAAAGGTACAAGGCTGAATGCCTTTTTTCATTCCAATTTCTGGTATTCCACAGGCCCTCAGGACAATAACAATATTTAAAAGGGAGAAAAGGGGGGTGGCTCACTCTGATGATCCCCCACTGCATGTTTGCAATTTGTACATATATACCCAAAATGCTGCCCCAAGTCTCATACAAAATCCAAGACTTGATACTTTTCAGCCTCCCCTAAATGATTTTCCAGCTTATGAGCTTATGCTATAAAATTTCATTCATTAATTTCTATATTTATCTCCTCTCACATCCTTCACAGGAAGGCATTACAGCCCTCGACTGCAAAATAAATCGGAACTAGAGCGTGAACATCTTCTGTTTACACATCAAATCTGGGCACTCAGACACAGGGGCCTGCACAAATCTGCCAGCCCACTGCTCACAGAAACATTTCTGCCTTACATGGGGTGCTCTGAAAATATCCTGAGTGATGCAGAGCTGTGGTGCTTTGGTGAGAGCCTCTCACAGGGGACCTGAGGTCTGAGCTGGCTCAAGAGAGGATCTTTTACAGCACAGAGAGGTGTGGGGACAGACAGATGTGTCTGGCACATCTGTTAATTACAGGTGTTACTTAATACATCTGTTAATTACAGGTGATAACACCAATTGAGCAGTTTTGTACTTAGGGGTCTTTTAAAAAAGCATTTCAGTTCCTTTATGCTAATATTAGTTATTGGCTTTACTGTAACAACACTTGTGATTAAAATATCCTCATCTCACCTTGCTAAGCTGTTTGGTGTTGCTGTTTACAAAAGGGAACCTCAAAGAGCAGCAGTTTTACTCACTTGGATGGTGAGGTTGCTCTCAGACTGTTCTGAAGAGGATAAACTTCATCAAGATGCTCATTCACAACTTGCTCTTTGTCAGGTTCTGCCTCATTGGCCAACAGCAGCTCCTGAAGGTTTTGTGCTGCCCATGGATCAGGTGCTTCCACGGACTCAGAATCCCAATTTTTGGTGTGGATCTTGTAATCCAGCTGAGGGACACCAGAGGATGTCTGGACTCCTTCCATGGCTGTGTTTTGCAGCTGAGTCCCAAACCCTTCCCCAGGCAGGGCTGCATCACTCCCAGCCCCATTGGAAACCCCACTGAACAGGAGCTGCTCAGAGCCCTGCAGCTGCAGCAGGAACACTCTGTACTTTTCCAGCTCAGACTGCAAATTCCTAACTCTTTGTTTCAGTTCCTCAATCTCCTCTGTGCCCTCACAGCCCTGCAGTGCCTCTGTTCTTGCTGCACTGCCTTGGTGAGCAGGCAGGCACTTGGAGCCTGCATCTGCAGGGGCTGAGTCAACGTCCTCGTGTCCCACGGAACAGAATTCTTCATCCACCTCCTCTTTTAATGAACTCTGGATATTCCCATTGCTAATGCCATGATGATTTTGCATTTCTGAAAAACAGGAGGCTTGTGTGTGAATATTTGTATTTCTGGACCTGACATTCTGTTCTTAACAGCACTAGAATGAATTATTTCAATTCTGTAACAGCACAATGTAGGTAATTACAAGCTATACATTATTAGTTTGGGACTTTTGACCTATCTTGCTGATTTGCCATTAATTCAATTTCCACATCAAGTATTTCAAATTTTTACCTTTATTACCTTTCAAATAAACAATACTCAAAATACAACCAACTTTCTCTTCCCAAATGCTTGAAAATTCCTTTTGCCATATGCTCCCCTGAATCACTGACCAAGCCCAGACCTTTCCAACCATAAGGATGATGACCTCAAACATGAGGCAAAGAAAACTCTGGCTTCACATAGCTCCTCCTAAATCTTCTAATTAAATATTCTTCTTTTCCCCACTTCAAAAATCTATACAAAATCAATTGGAGCGTAAAACCAGTGGAATTTTAAAAAGACCATCAACAAAGTAGTCAGATTTGAAAAGGAGGCTATAATAACTTCTTTTTAAAGGTGTTCTAAACAAACCCCACTAAAGTGTTTGTTGTTAAAAGTTTTACTGGCACACATTTGATATGAACATCACATCCCTCAGGTGACTTTGCCATCCCTAAGTAATGCAATCACCTCAGATCCAGCCCAATAAAAGCCATATATTCCTACAGATAATCCATGTTTATAGTTTGTGCATGTGGAGGGCTGTATGTGTAAGCAGCCAGCAAAATGATTATTTTCTAGTTACCAGTAAATTAAATCTTCCCCTGCTATTAGTTCTGCAGAAGATCACTACCAATTAGAACTTCCCTTTTGGGAGCCAATTTATTGATCTTCCAGACAGGTTCAACACTTTCAGATTGGTTTCCATGGAGAATTTGAATGTCCAGGTTCAAGCTGTAAATCAGTACAATAACACAGGGCGAGCAGCTCTGTAGGAAAGCCCAAGAGCAGGAGAATAAAAATAAATAAAACCTAAAAGCTGGAATCAAATGAAGCTGTGATTCTGGGATATGAACATTGCCCAGAGAAGTTGGGGCTGCCTCATCCCAGGAATGTCCAAGGCCAGGTTGGGCTGGGAGCACCCTGGGACAGGGGAAGGTGTCCCTGCCATGGCAGGGCTGGAATGGGATGAGATTTTTAAGGTCCCTTCCAACCCAAACCATTTTCTGATTGAGCTCAAGGCCAGATGTTCACTGCCCTCTACTCATTTTGTGTGGCACTCAAAGGAAGGAAATGCTTCCAGGAAAGCTCCTGGGTGTGAATTCTGGAGGACACAAGAAGGGAATGCCACACTTCATTCACTAACTCCTGCTGCAGTGACACAAATGGCAAAAAAAACCAAAAAAACCCCAACACCAGGTGAGCTCAAACTCTGAAACCCTCATTCCATGCATTATTCCAGATAACAGAGAAAATAAAAACAGATACTAACAAAGAATATTTCAGATCAGAGCACTGGCTACGGTTTTTAATGCAATCAGTGCATTAAAATTTCTTTTAATTAAAAAAAAGAACTAATGAGCTCCCTGTGTCCACATCCCAAAGGGGTCACTGAGCAGGGCCCTGCACACCACAGGAATTACAGGATTGGCCAAATCCTCTGCACCCTCCAGTGTTATTCAGGTTCCTCAGGCCCTCCCAAAAAAGACAAATGGATGATGCAGAAACATGGAACACACAGCACTAAGCCTATTTACATTTTCATTAAATGATTCCATTAGGTTTCAGCCTACTTGAATGCCTTCCAATAATTCAGATAAGCAAAATTCTATCATTCAGTTGCTTCATTCCAATAGTTCAGGACGAGATGGAGAAGCAGTAACAAACATTTAATTCAGAGAGGAGTTCAGAAGTGAGGACATTAGCAACAGAGATCAGAGTCAGGCATACAACTCATTATTTTTACTGGAAATCAGACTCATAAATCCCTGTGGCCCTTCTGAAAGCACAACCCTGAAAGACCAACTTGGATTCTTGGAGCAATTAATCCACAGCACCTATGAAAATCAGATTTAAAATCCACAAACAACAGCAAGGGAGATGATTATCTGAAGCAATTTACAATTTTGTACAACTCAGAAGAAACTGAAGTTTTTAAATTTCCTTTTTTTAAAAAAAAATCTGTACCATATAAATGCTCTACCTTGATATTTTTGCTGATTTTTGTCCTTCACATTTTCATTCTTGTCCCCTGTATCTGGATCAACATCTTGCAACTCCACCTGGGTCTCAGAATTATCCAGTTTGAGCAATGAGACAACTGGAGAACAATGGAGAAAGGTAAAATACAAATCAGTAAGAGACTGAAAAAAAATTAAGTGGGGATAGTTAAAAAAAAAATAAAAACAAACCAAAACCAACCAAACCAATAAATAAAATCAAAAAAGTAAAAAAAAAACATTTCACAAAAACAAACCTGGTTCTCAATTTGGAACAGGAAAGTCTTTATGGGTAATATGAATATCTTTAAATACTTGAACTAATTATAAGGGTAGCTATTTAGAATTAATTGCAAAGGCTCCTACTAACAAATGAAAATACACATTTGTAGGTCCCCTTTCCAATGGAACAGTAAATCAATCTCTAGTGCACTTTTATTCTAAGCGTAGAGAAAAGGCTTAAAAGTTTCTCCAGTGTGAGCACTGATCATAAATAAAGCAATTTCCTCAATCACCACAGCAAGGCTCAGAATCAGCCAGTGGGCAGCACCACTGCTACCCAGGGGAAAAATCAAAGTGGAAAGGAAATCAGGACTGCAATTTCTGATTCCTGCCAGGATCAAATTCAGGAGTCCTGCCCTTCTCAGGATTCTGCATGGATTTTGCACCTACCAGAATCAATTGCTCCTGTCCCATCACACCTCATGCATTTACAATAAATTGTACCAGATCTGTGCCTTACCACAACAATGATATTTTTAACACCAACCTCTGCAACCTCTGGGTCTGACAGAGGCTCACCCACCACTTGAGTGAGTTTTATTTTTATTTTTATGTTCACTCTCTCTTACCTCTCCTTCACACCCCTACTCCGTTTTTAATCTAACTGCTAAGTGCATTTTTGTATTTCTACCACCCCAATTCTTTATCTAATGCCCACTGCTCTGTGTCTTACAATTTGTCATACTTTGCTGATCCCAGTACTTTGTCAACAACTGAGTTTAAATTAACCCAGCCACAGTGGGAACAGACACGGCTGACTTGACTGATCAGTGGAACATTGGAAAAGTTTAATTATCCAGCAGCAACAAAACCAGGATTTTTATACTCTCTTGTCTCCATTACAGACAGTTTTCATTAAATTTGGCATCTTATTAAGGAAATTTTGTTGTACATAAACACTGATGTGTGTGCACATGTGAGCACCCTGTGATCTGCTGTTTATTACAGATTTTACACATGTGCACAGCATTTCCTGTCCCATAAAAAGATGGTTTATATCTTGGTGGCAAACAGAAAAAAAAGGGATTTTTTCAAAGCCTACACATATTTGTCTACTCAGTAAACTCCCAAGATTAAGCAGTATTATATATAAAGATGATCTGCATTTACTTTCTGCTGCAGAGAAGCTGCCACAATTCCAGGCAGGACCAGGAGTCACCAGATTTTCTTTATTTACCTCTCCCTGATGCATTTCCCTGTGCAGGCTCCTCTGGAAGGTTTGCAGCTCCAGACCCATCCAGTAATTCCCCATTAGGCTGTGCCTGGAATGGTTTGGTTTGGATTTCCTGTGCCCTGGAACGATGCTGTGGCTCTGATTTCTGCAGCCAGGAGTGCAAAGGGACATTTCCCAAAGGTCTGCAGGCTCTTACAGGCACAGGCAGACGTGACCTCTTGGGCAGGGAGGCAGAGTCAGCCTGAGAAAACATCAAAGAAAATGGGGAGTCAGTGACTTGTGTGTAACAGGCAAGTGTAGGAAGTATAAACAAATATTCCAGGAAAAATAAAGATTTTCCTGTAAAATCAGGCAGCTGTCACATTAGTTTTGAAAATTAAATTGCAACACCCTTGGCTCCATGAGAAGTAAACATTCAGAGAGGTAAAATCCCCATTCCACTGGTGCAATTTTCTGCAAGCCCCAGCTGCATCCATAACCCTGCAGCTCCTGAAGCAGGACAGCAAATCCAGCAGTGCCTACCCAAGGCTTTTAACCACCAAGTTTATTAATTAGCTCTGGATTTGTGGATGCCTTAGGAAAACAGTTTCTCACCCAAACTGACCTCCCTAACTGCCACTTCCCACTGTCATTTATACCATAAATGTCTGCCAGCCCAGCAACTTTTTCCTTTAAAACTTTTTTTTTTTTTTAAGTTGAGGATACTCCTCATTTTTCAACAACTCCTAAGTTTATTTTCCTTTTTTCCTTTAGTCTCCACCCAGCATGCCCTAGTTGCACAGCTTTGAGAAAATCAGTATAACTTTGCATCAGCCACAGAGGACATTTATCCTGCCACAGAGAAATCCTTTATGAATAAAACCAGGTTCTTTACCCATCCACTCTGTACATTATTTCTGAAGAATTCCCATTTCCTGTAACAGACATTCCCTCACTGGAGCTGGGGGAAGCTGCATTTCTTAAGTCACTGCATTTTAGCCTCTCACCCTTGGAACACTCTGCATAAAATAAATGTTCCTTGTTTAAACCACACAGCATAAACCAGTGCTGTCTCCAAAAGGATAAAAGCATGCCATGTGTTGATGAGAGGTATGGAATTGTGTGTAATAATAATAAAAACCAATAATGGCATGTTCAGATAGATTTAGTTTATAATTTTGCTGTTCATTTGCTCCACCAGTGCTGTTGAGTCCCCTAATTTCTCTCACCACCCAATGTATTCTGAAATACCTTTCCACATTCACTTCTCAGCAATTACAGTCTTTCCACAATTTAAAATCATAAAAAGCAAGTTCCATTTTCCTAATGCCATCCTCAATTCCTTTTGTACACATATGAGACCAGTATCCTTCACAGGCTGCAGAATAAATCCAGGACTTGCAGCTAACTAAACTGCATTAATAACTTCGACCCATTTCCAGCTGTCTCAGGGCTGTGGCACAGACACATTTGTCACCCAGATTACCCACAGGCCACTTCAGCTGGCTACATCAAATTATTTATAAAAGCCATTCCACAGCTAAAGATACAGTGCATTAGTCCAAACAAGAAAGCTTTTAAAGAAGCTGATTCAAGGGCTGCATTGAGGCTGCCACTGATTAAACCAGGGAAGAATCTGGAAAATGGTGAATCAGAACAGTAAATTGAAACTCAGGGAAAACAGGAACATGGGGGGAAAAATAGAAGAAAATTGCAGAAAGAATCAGAAAATCATGGAAAGGTTTGGGTTGGAAGGGACCTTAAAATTCATCTCATTGCACCCCTGCCATGGCAGGGACACCTCCCACTGTCCCAGCCCTGTCCAGCCTGGCCTTGGGCACTGCCAGGGATCCAGGGGCAGCCCCAGCTGCTCTGGGCACCCTGTGCCAGGGCCTGCCCACCCTCACAGGGAAGAATCTTTTCTTAATTTATCATCTTTCTAAATATCTCAATATCTTGAAGGGCCTCCTTCATCTTCAGGCCATTCCCCCCTGTCCTGTCCCTTTGTGCCCAAACAAAACCTCACCAACATCTCCTCATTTACAAGCCCCTTCCTCCAAAAAAACAAACCCAAGAGGAACAAGCCAGAATAAAAATGAACTGCTCCTAATTTCTACCTCTCAGAAATCTCTTGCTCACCACAGTTATGGAAAGCACTCTTTGCAGAAGGTGCTACAACACTCCCTGTTAGCAGCACACAAAATCAAAAGCAACGCTCCCCTTTGTCTGCTCTGCAGGAGCCAGGATCTTCAAAGAGTTTTCAACTTCACTTCTATCAGTGCTGCAGAAACAATACACAGAGCTCTTTAGCAGACACTGTTTCCCACCTTTGTTTGGGATCACAGCCTGCCTGCAGACAGAAAACTCCAAAATTCACCTGGCCCGAGCTCACCCTGCCTGCCCTGCCAGAGCTCTGCAAACCCAGGTACCACACAAACACAAAAACCTCACAGGGCACTCCTGGGCACACCTCCCACAAAGACACAACCACAGGATGGCAATGAAAGCCTAAAATTAAGATTTGAGTTTGTGGAAATGACCCACTGACCCCTCCACAGCCTGCTCCCAGATGTGATGCAGATCTGGAATTTTCTAGAACACTTTTGCCATTTTGACTTCATCACTCCTCAATGCTCCAGTTCTGTACATTAAGAACAAGAAACTCAGACTCTCTTTTTCCAAAAGCTGTAGTATTTACGAGTATGTGGTCCCAGGGAGGATTGAAATTCAATTAATTAATGTTCTAAAGCATGCTGAAGTAGGAGATGAAAAGCTCTGCACATTAAGAACAATTATCTAAAATATATTTGGCTTACATCTCTTTCCCTAACATTAAAAATTATACAAAAGCAAGATTTAATATTAGAAATGAAGCATATTTTTCCCTTTTATACATCTATTCCCTAAGTACAAAAAAGAGAATAAACTTACTTCATTTGTTCTAGTAAAAGAAAGTCTTTCATGCTGTTCACCCTTCTTATACACATTTTCTTGCTGATGTTCTGCTTCTGCACTTAATCTTGAATATTTTGACTTTTCTTCTGAGGCTCCTTTTTTGCCTTCATGTTTGAATCTCATGACATTGCTCTCTAAAATCATTGTTTGTGTAGCTGCATCTTTCAATTCCACTTTCAACAGCTGAATGGCCTTATTAATCTGTGGCACTGCATCTGGATAAAGCTTCTCTTCCTCATCAAAAGTTGATTTCAATTCTACTCGCTGCTTTAAGAATTTAGTGACCTGCTTGAAATGTTTGAGTTCAGCTCTTAGTTGAATAATCATTTGCCTAAGATCTTTTTCATCCTTTTTCTCTAGATCTTCACTTGAACATTCTTCCTCTGTCGTGTTCAGATGATCTAACAGTTCATTTACAATTTTCATTTGTTCTTGTCTGCTACACTCAGGAAAGAGGAGAGAAAAGACATGAATTTAGATTTTTATTTAAGCAAACAAAAATACCTTCCAAGAAACACTTCTGCTGTGTTGTGACATCTCTGAAATTCCCAGGAGGTTCTTTACTCAGTAATGAATTACTCACTAACAGAGTTTTTGGAACCTTTTCACAACATAAATTATATCCTAAATTGCTTCATCATGGCTTTTCTCTATATTTAATACAGAAATATAAGAAATATGAATGGATTCTCAAAAAAGTTTACTCTCTGCCTTAAAAGTTAATTTCTACCAAAACCAGACCATATAATCATAGATTAGCCCAAATTGGAGGGAACCCAAAAGGACCATCCAAGTGCTACTCCTGGCCCTGATGTTGAGTTTTTGTGCAAATCTACCCCTCCAAGTATTTCTAATGGAACAGGGAAGATGAGAAGTGAGAAATCAGCCAAAAATCCTGCAAAACCAGCTCATTACAGAGCACCAAACTGCCCCATGGATAACTGACAGTTCATGGATAGCAGTTTGGAAAGCAATGTTTTCAGAGAAACTGAAGCCAAATAAGAGGAATTTAAAGCACAGGAAAGCTCTGAAATTCTACAGACAATTTCATGTGTCCAATAGAGAGCTGTTTGTGCCATTAAACATATAAACCAGAGTTTTAAACAACTCCATTTGTATAGTTTAGCATTTGAAATGGTAGAAGCTAACAAGGCTTTTTATGGCTTTCTCTGGCATCTAATGGCATTAGTGAGAATTCAGTTATGCAAAGCACAGGCTCATCACCCATCAGCCTGGTCATTTATACTCAAACATAGGAAAAATTACACACTAGAGTGGTAAAGATGATGGTGCTAGAATCACTCATTAGCCAACTTTTAAGTAAAGATAACAAATAAACAATGTTTTCTCTTCATTTCGAAGGGAGTAGCAACTCCTCATTCACCACTAACTACTCCTGTGACAGCTAAGAGAATTTATGCCTGTTGGGGGAGTTTTAAATAGCACTGTGAAAATACAGAATTCCTGAGTAAAGCCAAGTGCAGCTTGGTGAACACAGAAATCAGGGTTTGACTTGTGTAACTCCACTGGAGATTCTGCTCCCAGCACTGGAAAATGCACAGAACTCTGCACATAGTGCAGAGATCAGGAGAGCAGCTAGAGAAGGAACAACAGAACAAGGAAAGGAACATGAGAATGATCTACAGCAAAACTCTAACTCAGTTCTCAACTCTCAGAGTTGCTTTTCCCTGAGATTCTCCTCAGGGTTGCTGTTCCCCGAGGCAATCAGGTTTTCCATCTTCTCTTTGCCCTGAGTGTTTCACACCAGAGCCAGAGCAGACAGGCTGAGTCCCCAGTGCAATTTCCAAGGTTGTTTATTCTGCATTATCTCAGTTCTGTCTCAGCTCTGC
>VXBR01006562.1:492336-552852 GCA_013400215.1 Cisticola juncidis
AGGGATGTCCTGGACTCCAACACTCAACCAGGAGATTTAAGTGGTGTAGGCATGAAACTGGGATAAATCAGTGGTTTTCCTGTACAGGTTTTTCTTGCTTGGCACTGTCCAGTTCCTATGGAAATGAACATTTCAGCTGAGAATTACCAAATCCCAGTGTAACACACACACTCCTGAATTCCACTGGTATTTGTAGGGCTTGTATAGATTTAGTTCCACAAGTGTTTTCTTGGAAAGTGACCCCAGAACTTGGAACACAGCTCAGGCAGCCCTACAGGTGGCTGTACTGGGATAATTCACCAGTCAAGAGCAGGACATGGGCCCCAACCCCCTGAACTGAGGCAGCAAAGCCCTGTCCAGGCAGTGCAGGGGAAATGGCAAAGGGCACTCAATGAGCAGCACCATCCACTCAAAATTATCCCTGTAAAAATCACTGTAACTCCAATTCCTCTGTGCTTAGATCCTTTTCCAGACTGTTTTTACAGCACTGAAGTGTTGTCCCTTCCACCACACCACACTTTTCACTGGCCTCAGATATTTTAGTATTTTTAGTATTTATGTGCTCTCAGATATTTTACTATTTTCAAGAAAAATACCAGCAACTGTCAACTAAGCCCTTTGACTCTGTCAGACCCATCCTGGAAACAATCAGTCCCTGCAGAAAAGCTCCATGCAACAGTAACTTTTGAAAGTTTCTTTCTTGCAATGGGGTTTTTTTAAGGATTTCTACTGATATTATGTTTCCTAATTACTTAATTGCATGATAGACTAAAATGGCTCTGAAGGTGCCTTGCCAATCTCTCAGGTAAATTAGACAGTGCCATTATCTAAATTCACTTTAGCAAAATTACCTTATTCTCTTCTCAAATAGCAATACTGTCAAAAGCAGTGCACATCCCTCATACTCACGTAGACTCCAGCACAGATGTTCTATTTTCTCTTAGAAGAGATGTGAGCAAGTTCTCTTCTGCTTCATATTCACTCATTCCTGTTCTGCCCAAGTGTTTGTCAGCTGTATCATGCTCAAATTGAGGCTTAATTGGACTCCTATAATGTCTGTCTTTGCAGAAACTCTCTGAATAGCCTGATGGAGTTATCTGCTAAAAAATTGCAAACATTGTCTTATTACACAGGTATGTAATGTTCTATTAAATTCAGGGCTGTAATCTTTCTGTAATCAGGTTCTGTAATTCCTGATGCTCTTTATCAACATTAAGAAGCATCCACAGACATTTTGCTGACTATTTATTAATAGAAAAACTAATTAACATCTATTTCATATGATTAATTCATAGGGATCAGTTGTTTAGTAAGGAGTAAGAAGATTTCCCTGAAGGTCTTTATCTAACAAGAGGTATGAAACTTCTGGAATGTTGCCTGCAGGCTGCAGATAACAATTTTATTAGCTCAGCTTTCAAGCATCTGTATATACAGCACAGATTCTGTCCTGGGATCTCCAGATCCAAGCCCTGATGGCTGTGACAGGACAAAACTTGGAAGCATTTACAAGCTGCCAAATTTCTGTATAAAACATCATGGATGTGTCCAAAGGAATTTCAGGGATTTCTGAAATCATTCAAACCCCAGTTAATCAAAATTAGCAGCAATCACATAAGAATTCAGTCTGGGCCCATTTGGGAACAATTCCCATCAGTAACAAGAGCCAAAGGAGATTTTACATTCCATTATTTACCTGTTTATCCACCTCACAAGGAAAATCCAAAGATACCTGAAGGCACACCTGGTAAACAGAGAAACACAGAAATTACAGATTGCATAGAGCAAAATATCATCCTTCTTCAGCATTACAAACCAATTTGCAACCTGAGTTATTTTATGATTTCATCATCTTACATGATTAGACTGAGAGGACAGCAGGATCTGTTTGTATGAAAATGCAGTTTACAATTTACCAAGCTATCAAACACTCCAACCCTAAAGAATCTACAGGATTTTTTCCTCAATCACAGCAAGTGAATCTCACAGAATTTTCACTCCAGGCCTGACTGCAGTGGAGGCAGGAGATCAACCTGTGTGGATGTAAAAAACCACAATTCCAAGGGACTCTGTCAGCCCCTTTCAGGGTGACTGTGAGTACTCAAAAAACAGAAAATAAGGCCCAGAATTAAAGTAATCTTGAATGCAAAACCAGCTAAGAAATACAGGAAAAAGCTTCCAGAAGATCTTTAGGATAACAATTACCTAAAAGCAAAATCAGATACCAAGAAAAGAATGTTTTGTTTGCAAAAGGTTTTATGCTGTAAGAAAATGAAGACATTTGAAAGGTATGGACTGTGCCATGCTGCTCCTACCTGGCTGGGCAGCTCACAAATCTGACTGCTGTGCACCTTCCTGTCATTGTCACCATCTTCAGGCTGCACCACAGGCTTCTCTGTTGTTTCAAGACACTACACAAAGTATGGAATGATGTGAAAATGTAGCACAAAAAAAAATACTGTGATATGAAACGTGCATAAATAAGTCAGTGGTATGTCTTAAAAGAAAAATAAAAAAGCCTGTAATACAAAGTAACAAACACTGAATTAGATTCCTTCAACAAGATCAAAGAAAATTAATATAAACCCCAGGAATAACTCATATAAAATGAAGTGAAACTTTATCTTATACATTCCCTCATTTTTATTTAACCCTTTCTCTTCAGAGTTTACAGAACATATAAAAACCATTTAACCTTTTGTGGTAAAGGAGCTCTGTATCCTCAGTCGTGTCCCCATTCTGCCTATTTTATTTTCCAATTTCCAGAATTTATTTTTATTTCCTACACAATTTAGGCTCTTCTCCAGCACTCAAGAAATAGATGCTTTTAAAACTAAGCACATGTGGCTTGCTGTACACTAGAAAGATTTACTGTGCCACTGAAGGTTACAATCTGCTGTGTCTATGCCTAAATTTGCCCATTTGTAGCAAAGGCTGCCAAATCATCTTTTACTCCCTGTTTCCCACAGAACCCAACCCAACTCTCACTGCCTGAGCAAAGAGGAGGAGGAAGACTCTGAAATCAGCATCCCTGAGGGCAGGAGCAGGGTCCCTTTGCTTTGCTGGATGCTGTTGAGCATTTCCAGGGATCCAGGGGCAGCCACAGCTTCTCTGGGCACCCTGTGCCAGGGCCTGCCCACCCTCACAGGGCAGAATTCCTTCCCAATCTCCCATCTAAACCTGCATTCCTTCATCTCAGGGCCATTCCCTGTGTCCTGTCCCTCTGTCCCTTGTCCCCAGTCCCTCTCCAGCTCTCCTGGAGCCCCTTTGGGTCCTGGAAGGGCTCTGAGCTCTCCCTGAGCCTTCCCTTGCCCAGGTGAGCCCCCCCAGCTCTCCCAGCCTGGCTCCAGAGGGGCTCCAGCCCTTGGAGCATCCCTGTGGCCTCCTCTGGAAATTCTAATTATGCCAAATCCATAGGTAGGACACAGCCCTGCCACAGAGGATTCCAACCTGAATGAAACACTCAGCAGAGATGATTTCCTTGCACCTCTCAGCAACCCACTGCAGTGCTGGCCCCTTCTTCATCTATTTCCCTATTCTATAGGAAGAAATATTCTCATGTTTAGGTGACCTGAAGATCTATTCTTTGATTTTTGACTACACTGAACCCTGGTATTTTGAAGACCTGAAGGAAACTCTTAAACTCTGCACAGACAGAGCTGTTCCTGCTTCCTCACAACACTGGGAATTGAATGTATGTGTGGGGTTTGATGCTGGTTTGTTAATTATGCATTGACTGTATGCATATAAATACATATATATATGAAATTAATGAGAAAACCCCTTTTATCTCCCAACTCCTTGCAGTGTAAGCAAGTCTAATGGTTTTAGGTATGAATTTTAAAAGGCAGAAACTGAATGGTGCAGAGTGTTAATATATTTGCCTTTTACAATTAGAATTCTATATGGAAAACTGACTTCTAAGTCATGTTTGGGTTATCTTGGTATTTTCACTCAGACTTGGTTTTCTGGGACAACACAGAGTAAAGACCATTTGAAAGCTGGTGAAAGGCACAGAGGAGTTAGGTTATTTAGCAAGGACATGCATTACAAAAAAAATTGTTGTAATCATGGGATGCCAAATGTCCAATAACCTTAACTATTATTTAAAAAAAATATATTTAGATTGAATCTTCCATGTGTAGGTTCAGGACAAACCCTACATTTACGTATAAAAAATAAACTTATTTGCACACGTAACTTATCCATGCAATGCAACTAAAATGCAAACCCCTTTTATGGGTCAACATCATTTAGTATCTGCTTTTCCCAGGCTAGTATTTGGTTTAGTAAATGAGGATTCATTAAGGAAATTACTACACAAGACCAACAGGTTATAAATACACTGTGACAATAAATCACTGCAGGCTGAGCCTGATCCTGTGCTCCTGTGTCTGTCCAAGGAATATGATCTAATGTGCAACAAAATATTGAAAGAAAAGAAGTGTCTTAAGGCCAGAAAGATAAGTCTACCAAAAGTAAGCTGCCTGTTTTAAAGTATTTCCGTGGAGAATGAAAAGCAGAATGTTTTCCCTAAATGAATCCCTGATGTGCTTGGTTTGCAAAGCTCCCCAGAGCCCTGGGGGCTGAAATCACTGAGGCTGCTCCTCTCTGAGCAGGCAGATGTTCAGAGGACAGCACAAAAACAAAAAAGAGGACAGCACAAAAACCAAAATCTGCTCTGCTCCTTCTCCCAGCACGAGCAGGAAGCTGAGGAGCAGAGGACAGGGGGCTGTGAGAGCCTGCAGAGGCACCAACCTGCACATCCAGCTGATTTTGGGAAGGAAAAGCAGGATGGGAGCATTTTAAGAACCTGAGGAAGATCCCTCTTCCCATGGATATATATAATATATATACCTTTCTCCTTTAACATATATAAATATGTTTTTAATATATATAAATTTCTTTTTTCTATATATTAAATGTCTTTAATATATATAAATTTCTCCTTTAACAAAGATGTCAGTGTCATCCCAGCACTACCTGCCAACCAATTGTAGCTCAAAAGTCATGAAAAAAACAAATAAGGGGGTTTTGAGAGTTGTTGTTAATATGCAAAACAAAACTGTTGTCACACCTATAACCTGATATCCAGGTTGTCATTTACTGCCACACCTGGTAAAAAGATAAGCTTTTAAATTAAAAACTTTTAACTAAAGATCCTTTCATTTTTGAGCTCCACAGTACTACAGTCATTCTGGCACTGGTTAAAATCCTATTTAACTTCCCTATTTCTTTTCCCAGAACACTGAGGTTCATTTAAACTCTTCAAGTCTCACTCTTGGTCATTCCCATCTGATTCTGCAGCTGAGTGAGCAGCCCTGTATGTGCCTGTCATGTCGAGACAAGCACACTGTCCTGTCACGATAGTCCTGGCACAGGACAGGAATTCCTTTGGAATTCACTGTGGCATCCACGGGGATGCAGAGCCCTCTGCAGGATGACGAGACAAATTGCTAAAAATGTTAATTATGGAGAGTGCAGGCACCGGGACAGGGATCACCCAGCAGCTCTCCTCCCAAATCTCTCAGTGACATAAATTCACCATTTCAATAAAACCATGGCACACCTAAAGGTCTGTTTCTAATTTAAAATATACTTTAATTAAAGACAGCAGGAGTGTGTCTTAAAACTGAAGAAGCAAAAATATTTTGTGGCTGTCCCAGTATACCTGCAGCACACATCCAGGAAAGAACAGGAGCTTTTTCCTGAGTCCCACAGAAAAATCATTAATTCCACAATCCCAGTCCTTGAATCAGGCAGTTCTGCATGTATGTAACTGATTCAAGTTATTTCTAATCTTGTTCTTTTGAGTTTAATTCAGAAACTCAAGACACAAAATAGCAGCACCATCATCATTCCTTTTATATTTTTTCCTTCCTCTCCAATATATTCTGCACAGTGATGGAACTGAAAGCAAAAGCCACAAAGGAACATAAAGAGAAGCACCACCAGCCCCATTTCCAGTAATGCTTTCCAAACTGGAAGGGTCCCCCAGAACCTCCTGAGCAACCTTCACCACTCACACACACGTGGGGCACCCAAAATTCTCCCAGTGCAAATATTTCACCAAGACCTCTCCTTCCCCAGAGCTGAGAACAGCCCCAGCTTTGGGGAAATGAATGGAACACTCAGCAAAGATGATTTCCTTGCACCTCTCAGCAACCCACTGCAGTGCTGGCCCCTTCTTCATCTATTTCCCTATTCTATAGGAAGAAATAGTTTCATGTTTAGGTGACCTGAAGCTCTATTCTTTGATTTTTGGCTACACTGGACCCTGGTATTTTGAAGATCTGAAGGAAACTCTTAAATAATTAGACACAGGCTGAGAATGACTATGCAATAGCAAACAGACTTTCAGGAATAACTGAAATGTTTTCTAAGATATTGCTTTCTTTGTAAAATTAACTATTTCCTTCCCCTTCAAATGACAAAACAAATAGATCACAGACCCAATTAATATTTAAATGAGTACGTTGCTTCCCTAAAATCAACTTGACACATCACTGAACACTTGCATTGAGCTGCTTCTCTGTCGTGCTAACATGTAAAAGTTGTTTACATCATTAATTTAAAAAGTTATTATAAAGAATTAGCAACCTCAGCCCCAAGGGCTTTACCCTCCTTCTGCACTGCTGTAAATGACTGCACAAGGCAGATGAGAGGTGAGTCAGACTCACTGCTTTAAAAGAGAAAACCCACCCTTTAAAACAGAAAACCCACCCTTTAAAAGAGAAAACCCACCCTTTAAAACAGAAAACCCACCCTTTAAAACAGAAAACCCACCCTTTAAAAGAGAAAACCTACCTCTCTGTGGTTTAATAGTTTCAGTGCTTCCTTCCCTTGAGGATCCTTTGCACAACATCCACACTGTTTTGCCTTAAGTTCTTGGTTCATTGACTGCAGCTCTTTGACCATCAGGAGCAGGTCACTAACCTAAATAACCAAAGGAAGAACAAGCAGGACTGGTAAAATCCAAATTAGCAGGAAAACAAACAATGACAGATAAATGTGCAGCTAAATGCGAAGTGCAGAGTTGGAGGCCTGGGTCTGTGGATTTGTTCCTGTGTTAATCTCCCTGGGTATGGAAACCTCCTGTGTTTGTGAACTGGTGTTCAAAGCACCTTCATTTGGAACAGGGCAGTTCACAGCCAGTTATTTATTACATTTAGATACCAAGTTTCACAACTCAGTAGCAACAACAAACCTGAGGGCACCTCACACCAGCAGCTCATTTGAGAAGAAACATTTAATGCAAGAAAAAACATTATTGGAAAGTAGCAGCATTCAGGAAGGAGCTGCTGTTCTCTCTCCAAGCCCCTTTAAAAGCCTCTCTCATCCTGAGCAGTTTCAGACACAGAATCTGATTGGGCTGATGGGTTCAAAACTCTCAGGGCCACAAAGCCATGAAGTGTATCAAGAAAGCAACATTTGGAGAAAAGAGTGAAAACATTTTATCAGACCAATTAATATTCTCAGAAAACCAGGTCAGCTTTCAGTCACACTCTTTTTCCAGTAAGAAATTGCTCAGAAATATCTTTTGTTAATGAGTGTCCCTGAGCCTGCTGGAGGAAACATGCTCAGAGATAAAAGTGGTGAAACCCCAGAATGGCACTGGGACACAATCTGGGGTTTTTTTAGGGACACCTGTTCCAAATAAAACAAATTCCTTCCTTCAGCTTACCACCTCTAGAGCATGAGCACCTGCCTACAATTCAGCTGTGCCTGAGAAACTGAAAAACTTCACTTATGCTCACTCCCAACCAACCATATGCAAATTGTTCCTTGTCATAAACCGGTGCATGGCTCAGATGCCAGTGCACAGGATCAGGAGAAACAGAGGAAGTTTCTGAACTCTAACAATGATTTATAGTCTGGTCTGCACATTTCATCTCTGTGAATCTCAGTTCTCCTTACCCAGAACAGAGAACTCACCTCAGGGTTATTTTATAGCATAAAGATTTGCAAATCCTGGGATGGAATGGGCTGTACAGAATACAGACACCATCACTTCCAGGATTAATGAAGGTGAATGAAATAACATTGTGGGATGCTCAGTGCAAAACCTTTATTTGGAATTGCTGTAGATGATGTCTCAAACGTGGTACTGAGTCCAAACCTTGAGTCCAGGTGTCCAACACCACAAAACTCTGCAAATCTCAGCTTTCAGCAGATCCTGAAGCCCATGTGGTTTAAAAAAGTCTAAACAGTTCATAAAAGGTGGGTCCACAAACCAGAGAGATGGGAGCTTCAAATCCTACCCAACTGTACCTAAATAAATGTTTCTGTGAGAGATACAGAAGCTATAAACAAAGCAGAATTAAGCCATTAGGAACAGTAAATAATAAAAAAGATCAATACCTTTTTTTTAAGTTCTTCCAGAGACAGATGGTCTATCTGAAGGCTTAAATGGTCATGTTCTCCTAAACAGATACTCATATAGGATGTTTGATCTCCACAGAAAGACAGAGTTTCATCTGCCAAAACAGCCAAGGACAGACATTATTTCAGAAACTCAATTTGCAGGAAAACACAGCACAAAATGCACAGGACTTTTCCAGTAAGGGCCTTCCAGTAAGTCTGTGGGGGGCAGTTAGAATGTTTCATTCCCAAAATAAGCTCTCTGTTTAATTGAAAAAAATGTTGTCCTCATATTTCTTTGTGCTTCTGTCACAAAGACATGCTGCATTTTCTGCAGCTGTATTTTCTGTGGTTATCAGCATGAGTTGTGAATGTAATTCTGAATTGTAATTTACATATTTAGCATTACAATTAGAAATAATTTTTAGGAAGGATAAGTTAGGCATGAATAGTTATTCTATTTTAACTATAGTTTTATGAGCATGAGCTCAAGGTCTCAAGGCAAAAATCCAGGTTAGACAAAGCTAATGAACTTACTTTGCTTTTGAGTCAAAAGA
Organism: Cisticola juncidis; assembly: GCA_013400215.1. Classification (NCBI taxonomy): domain Eukaryota; kingdom Metazoa; phylum Chordata; class Aves; order Passeriformes; family Cisticolidae; genus Cisticola; species Cisticola juncidis. The sequence goes on from VXBR01006562.1 coordinate 501,252, forward strand.
ATGCAGTAATTGGATTGAAAATAGTTACTTATTCACTGCCTCTATAACTGCAGGAATTATTTATGTTCCAATAAACACCTGTTTATTTACAATATAAATGACAGTCAATTCTATAAATAAATCTCATTAGATAGGGAGAAAGCATAACTAAATTAGGACAAAGAAGAGACATGCAAATCCCACTCCCTGCTCTGACACTGATCCCGTGGCTGCTGCAAGACCCAAAAGTCACAAATCATTTCTAATTTTTCAGTCTTTATTCCCACCAGCCTCACCCTCAGCACAACAACTCCTGAGAACCCTGGAATATCCACAAGACCCCCTGGCCCACCCTGGCTGTTGATTATCTCTGGGCTTTCGAGGTTGGAAACTCTGAAACAGCTGAAGTTTACCTTTTGTCACTTATCAGAGCTGTCAAGTGATGCTAAAATTGAAAATCTGAGTTGAAAGGGGAAGTGAACAGGCTCTACTGTTATTTATATATCCCCTATGGGATAAAGCAGAAACATCTTGTACATATGCAGTGAACTATTTAATGATACCCACTTATATTATTCTTTTCTATATCTAAGAATAAACTAAAAACACCTCCCAAGACATACAGCAGAAAAGCAAGAAGCTAAGCTATATTTGAAAGCTTTACTTTTTCTGAATTATTAAGTAACAAAACTTCAGGATATTTTTTTCTTTCCTTGGAAATACTTCTGTTAGGAGGAAGTTACCAGTGCCTGAGCCACAATCTGTTTGGGAAATAATTCCAGCCCATGGCCACTGACTGATTCCAAGTCAGGAATCTCTAACTTTTGTGGAAAACAGTAAATTCTGGGGGTACAAAGCTGCAGGCAGCATAAAATGATCCCTGCAGTAGAATTACCACACAATTTCTAACATTTGCTGCATGGAAAGAGAGAAACTGTCCCTCTGTATGTGCCCTGATTGCTCCAAGACATTCTGTTACAAATCCACCAAATCATCTGCAGTACAAAAAAGCAAAAAGAAATCTTTCACACCTTTCAAAAAGAAATCTTTTCACACCTTTTTTACTCCCAAATATTTTTTCTCCATGCCAGCAAACTGACTGTAATAAAATCACTTTCCCTTTGTGCAAGAGGAGGGCTGGGCTGGGCATGGGTACAAACCTTGGTGGTTTTTCATGTCTTTGATCTGATCTTGTAAGATCTTCTGGAGATTCCTGTTACCTAAAACATCTTCTTCCAGTTGTTTTCTCAACATGAAAATGTTGTTCAGTTCCACCTGCAAGCTATTTATACTGAGGAAAAAGGAGAGAAATAAATCTCTGAGATTCAGTTCAAAACATTTTGGTGTCACTGGTGTTTCCCCCACCCAGGGTTGCACCAAGAGCTCATTTCCCACTCCCCATGGCTGGGATTCATCCCACACTTCCATCATTCTGATGCATAAACACAAATAAATCCCAGCATAGGAAGAGGAGCTTAAATGTTTACATCCACAGCATTTTCCTGCTTTTTTTGGGCTGCCTAAGTCAGAGCTCTTCCCCATGACAGAGCTCTTCTACCTGCCTCTCTCTGAGCAGTTCTTTTTAAGGCAAATCTGAATTACTAACTTCTAAAAAGTATGCCAGAAAAATATCATTATCACATAATGCTGATGGCTTTGTGTATTCCATTATGTGGTGACCATGGAAACTTTGCTCCCTTGCCACAGAGCTCCACCAGATAATCTAATGCTGCACTTAGGAAAAATATCAAAAGATCCTATTTCATTGAAAATTGGACCCAGACACAACTAACTGTTTTATTTCTTCATTTATCCACAGTCTCTAAAAAGACCTCTCGAGCTCTAAATTATCACAATTGTCTCAATTACCACAATGGGGCATAAATGTCCAAACTTAAAATTTACAATTTGTTAAGGTGAATTAATTTTTTAAGGAACTTTGCTACTGAAGCTGTTCAGCATCAGCTGCCCCTCAGGCCCCAGATTCAGCTGCCCCTTGCTACATCTTCCCCACATCAACCACACCAACAAGGCAGTGCTGATCAATCTGTAAAAAGATTTGAGTGCTGAAAATAAACCAAGCTGAAATTGAAATAAAATGAAATAAATTTGATTTAATAAAAAATAAATAAGAGGGTGTTACTGAACTTTTTGTATTATTTATTTTCACATTTGCTTCATTTAATGTTTAAGATAAATTAAGCTGCTGCAGAATTTCCAAGGCACTGCATTAAATGACAGAGAATTCAGGGATCTTTAAAAAAATTTCAATCCACCTGATGGGAGATTGTACAGGAACACAGAGCACATCATACTTGCATGAGAATAACAGAGTATTGCAGATGCACATTAATTAAAAGGCTGCATGTATGCTCAGCCTGTCTCCTGACAAGTGTGCTGTTGTCAGGGGCTCCTGCACAAGAAATTACTGCATTAGCCAGTTCTTCCTCACACAAGAGCATCTTTGAAGAGAGAGCTCTCTTAAATGCTCAGCAAAAAAAGATTAAAACCAAACCAACACATGACTAGGGGTCAGGTGAGCACATTTTCTCCATTTCATGGGGTAAAGATTTTATAAGAACAAGCACTGATTCCCCTCTTGGAGAGAACAGGAATGTCTTGGTCCTGACACCCAGTAGCTCATTTTGAAAAATAACCACCCAGGCTGCTTAATATAAATAATGCCTAAAAGATGTCAGCAAGAAAACAGATGTTTGCCCAAATTCCATGTCACTGCTGATGGCAATTAAATCCAGTTTCCTCATCTGTGTACCTGCAGGGCCTGTTTACCCATTCCCCAGAAGTTTGGGATTCAAGCCTTGATGAAGTTTCCAGCACATTTCAGCCCCCAGAACTGGGAGTGGAGGAACAGGAGCAGCTCCAAGCCCCAGCTCATCGTGCATCCTCTGCTGTTGTGGCACCACAGACACTGACTGCTCCATGCATCCCAAAATCCCACATCAGGGAGCAGGACTAATGATCCTGATCCTAATTCAAAATCCTGATTCACTGCAAAATCCTGATTCATTGCAAAAGCCCAGTGATTCCTGCAGTCTGAGTTTCCCTATTTGAAAGGCATTCTAAGAAAAGCAGTTTCAGAGCCTCACTGCTTTGGTATTTCTGTACAGAATGTGGAGCCTCTCCTTGCCCACAGAGCAGGAGACACTGGCAGGTCCCACTCTTCATATGAAATCACAAATAATCTCCATAATCTGACTGCCAGCATTATTTTTCATTAGTATTTTTTCTAGTAACTAAAGCAGATCCTGAGCTGTGGCCAAGCACAAGCTGGCACTGCTGCTGAGTGCTTAACTCACACAGATCTCATCTCCTCTAGTGCTACTTCTCTTTATGGTTTCCATACTATAGTGGTCTATAAACCAATTGAAAAATAGAAATAAACATTCCCCCAAAGCTGGCAGGTGTAAGCCATTGCTTTCAGAAGCTGGCTGTCAAATGTTTTAAATATTTCATTAAGAAGTTTGCAATTATAACAATAATTTGATTTGTCTACAGATTAAGAATTTTCTTTATTTTATCAAAATGTCTCCTCTTCAGCTGCCAAGCAGTAACAGGGTACAGAATAGGCTGCAGATTTCTTTCTAAATTGTTGTGTTCCTTGATCTTAAAAGGTTAAAAATCAAATGCTCCTGCCACTCTTTTCAATGCTTTACACTGAAAGTGTACTATGCAAACTTCAATTATTCTGTTTTGTTTAACCTTCTCCCAAATCTTGCATATTTATATTCTCACCAAACTTCTCACAGTGTCACTTTTAAGATAAGCATTATCTGTATTTTAGGAGTAAACAGCTGCAAATTGTCCAGTGCCCAAAAGTTCAGTGCAATTTTGTTTTTACTCCTATGTGCCAAAACACAAGATCTAAGTATGGAAAATTCAGCTCCTGACTTTGGTACCTAAGTGGAAACAGGGCTCATTTGAGATTCCAATCTAAAAGGAAACATTTTCAGAAACATTTAGGTAATTTGGATAACAGAAACTCCTTCACATAAATATTTCTCTTCAGAGACTACTGTAGTACTTTAGATATTTCTCTTTAGAGACTACAGAGAGTTTATAAACAACTGGCCAGAACAAACTAATCTCCAGTAAAGCTACACATTTTTTTTCACAACTTCTGACTTTTGCCTTTTGAGTTCAGAACATCCCCAAAACAGAAGCACTTACCTATCTGACTCCTTGAAGGTCTTCACTAGTGTAGAATAAATATTCTGTTCTTTCCTTAAAGCAAGCATCAGCTTCTCATATTCAGCTTCTTTATTTTCCTAAATTAAAAGAACACACTGTGCTTACAATGCAGTTTTCATGTCTATGGCCACACATGTGCTGCTGTCCTGAAGCATTTGTGACAGGAGCTGAAATCCCAGTTTTCTGAACAGGATCACCAAGCCCAGCATGGATCTGAGAACATTCACAGTCCTGAAATGCAGGAGGAGGCAAAGACTCCCTGTGCACCCACCTGAGGGGATCACACACCTGAACAGGGATTCAGGAATTTCCCCCATCCTCACTCCCAAAATTCCAACAACCAGGAACAAGCTGGCAGGCAGCTCCAGAGGAGGAGAAGGGAAAGCAAACAAGCCAAAACTCCAAGCACACATTTTAGAACAATTCCTCTTTGTGCTCTGGATAAAGTTGGGTTTTTTGGGGTGAGGAAATCCAGTAAATTCTGTTCCATCTCTGAACAACAAGGATTATACTGAGCCCCAAATAAAAGATGAACATATCATACACTCCATAAGTCAGTTTTCTGCACACTACAAGCTGCTGCTTCACTCCTGTGAAGAAAAGAACATGGTTTATCTGCAGTCTTGCTCACAGAAAGGATGATATTGTTATTATAAGAACAAACACAACCTCTTATGGTGCATTCACAGTAAGGAACCACTAATTTCCCCAGACTTTTTTTCACTCCCAAAACAACCAGACAGTCACTTTTTCAGCAGGAAGCAAAAAATGCAGCTATTTAATGGAGTATTTTCTTGCACTATGTAAAAGTATCTCAGTCATTTCCAAAGAACAAGTAACTGGAATATTATAGCAAATTTAGACATATTAATATCAGGCACAAATTCTGCCTCTGTTAAAGAATTTTTGGTTCTCTCAGTTTTCTATTTTGACTAAAAACTGAATGGAAGAACAAAAAAGGTGCCACAGCTAAGGGGCAATTTCAGCTAAGGGAACTCTTAAGAGAAATCATTAGTGAACAGATCATTAACAAGGAAGAAACCTACACCCAGGAGTTTTAAGCAGCTGTTATTATTCCAACTGCAATTCCTAAGGAGGAAATTGCAAACAAAAAAAAAATTCAGCTACAACAGAATCTCGTTAATTCACACTAAAGATGCAAAGACTACTAATTTGAACAAATCAGTGTTCTGCAAAGTAAACAGCACAAAAGCAAGGACAACCTGTGTTTACTTTTAATTATTTACACTTCTACTTCACAATATGCCAGCAAATATGTTAAATAATATTTTGCAAGTGTAATCAAGCTGTGAGTAGCTGACTCCAGTTAAGGTAACCATTCCTGGCAGGTCCTGCTGCAGCTCCACTGATGCTCCAGGGTCTCTGCAGAAGTGACCTTGCCCTTGGACACCTGCTCCATGTTCAGCTGCCACCTGAAGGCTCCATCTAAGGGACATCTCCAGGTTCTAGTGCAATTTAGACATTAAATACTGTTCTGTATCAACGTGCAAAATCCTCAGCTTCACACAGAATTTGTTATCTAGAGGAGCTCCCAGCAAAGCTGCTGAGTGAGCACAGAGAAAACACAAAAACAGATGGAGGTGGGTGATCCAGAGGCCAGTAATAAAATAATCTCATGAAAAAAATGTTTTAAAGTACATCCTGCACCCTGAATCAAGGAGTCTTTCTAGTGTGCTGGAATCTCAGCCTTTCAAGAACATAATAATGACTAAATAATGAAATACATGCTTGTAATTTGAGTTGGAAAAGTTTGATCACAAGCACTGACTAATGACGTAGAAAGCAACAGGAAAAAATTAATCTTTTCACTTAATTTCGTTGTTTCACAGTCTGTTAAAAGTTCTAGTGAACTCCTCCATATGTCTGATACAACCTTGCAATTATTCCTGAAGACTCTACAGAACTCCATGCTAATTAAAGCTCTTTCTGAAGCCCTGGCAGAGCAATGTCACTGTGCAGAGCTAGGGAGCACAAATGAGAGAAGGAATGGCAGTGCATGAACAAAGCAGTGCCACACACAAACCCTGTTCCACTCCCCTGCTCCTTCTAGGATTCATTGAGTTCTCCATTTGTACCCAAATCTCAGTAAGCTCATGAAATCCTCCCAACTCTTCCTGTGTAACAGGAGACATGAGCTGTTTCTTAATTCCAAATGTCACAGGCTACACACAAATTATTAAATTCCAAATTCAACTACCTAGGTAAAGGTTAGCAAAATCACGAGGAAGCATTCCTGATTTTTTTTTCAGAATCTTTCATGAATAATAAGGATGAGAAGATGCAGCATGAACATCCCTTTTTTTTTGTACATTATTACTGTCATTTCTAAATAACGCGTAGGAGTGAATTACTTCAATCAACTCCCCGACGGTACACAAAACATAAGGCAGCTCTGTAACTTAAATAGACTGTAATGCTGTGGGAGTTAATGAAACATTAAACCTCTTGACACATGGTGTGAGGGAAAATGTGTTAGAGGAGATAGCTGCAAGACATCCAGGACCATATTGCAGTGAAAGATTTATATTCCCATGAAAGGAGGCAATCTAATACGTTAAAGTCTATATTTGAGGCTGAAATACTATTGCTAAGCAGCAGTGGTGGAAAACATAACTTATTTCCATTACAGGTTCCTTAGATTGTAAGCAGTGAAAGTGAAAGGTTGATACTTCCACAATAAATAACTTATTGGCAATGTCATGAGAATATCCAGTTGCCTCACTGAATGTTCTGGTGCTTCCAACAACCCTCAGGATCATGTCAGAAATCTCTGAAGGTTAAAGGACAAATGACTGAGGGAAGGATATTAGCTGTATCTCCTCACTGATGCATCCATTCATCCATCACTAGAATTTGGTCATTTCCTCTAACTCCTAAATTCCTTTTCTGTAAAGCACATTTAACTCTGACACTTCAGAGATACCAGAGTCAGAAGCTGCCAGACTCCCCTAATTATCAATGCCCTTGCTCACTCTCTCTAGACCATGACAGTGGCTCAAAAATCCAAACTCCACAATTAGAACCCTTAATTTATCTTTCCTGGCCTGGCCAAGGCACCCAGCACAGCTTTGGGTGTTGGTTGCTTTAAAATTTATCATTACATTAAAATAAAGTACAAAGATAGACCGAAAGAGAGAAAAGTTCTGTGTCTCTCCAATCAACTTCTCCAACTTTCAGAGATGGGTGAGGCTCAAGAGCCTGGTTCCTGTCCCCTCTGGTGGGGAGGATCCAGCTGTGGGTTTGTTGAGAGTCACTGCAGCACCAAAGCCATGCAGGAGTGCCAGGGAGCCAATGTGAGCAGAGCTGTGGATAATCTGTGTCCAAAACCTGGTGATTAACATGCCCAAGTGGGTCCTTGCAGCAGCTCTGCCACAGGGGCTCACTGAGAGGACAATGGGCTGTGATTAGCATTGTTCAGGCACCAGCAGCACACAATGGGCTGTGATTAAAGGTGGCTCTGGGTGATTACAGTGCCCTGCTCCTGCTCCTGGTTATCCACTGAACCGAGGGAGGGGCACACAGGCAAGGCAGTGTTTGATTCCCATGAATTCCCTGTCATTTTCCATCCCCAGTCCCTCTGTGACACAAGTTAGGTGCGTGCACTGCAGTTTGTTGTGCAGAGCTGGAATTTCTCCCCAGCCTTTCCCAGACCATTTTCTCCCATTCACATAAGCTGGGACAAACCCTCAGTGCTGCCCAGGGCTGCAGCTCCTTTCTCTGAGCTGCTCACATCCCCAGGACCCCACAGATCCCTGTCCCTGCCATGGTTAATTACAGAGCCCAGCACATTCCTCATCTCACACCAGAGCGCTCAGAATGTGACCCAAACCTCTGCACTTGTGTTTCCTTTGCCATTGGCTCCCCTCATTTTGAACTTCCTTGAGAAAGTCTCATTAATGACTGACATATTATTAAAGAAATGAAAAAGCTTTCTCCACCATTACTGTGTGCCAGTCTAATTATTTTTACTTTGCCTGATGCTTTTAGAAACCTTGACACACCAGGCTGCGAACAACACAAAAAGAGAGAAGAAATGAACCTTCAAAAGCAGCTTATTTGTTCAATAATCTGTACACCACGATGCACTGATGGAGTCAGGGAGTGAATCAAAAATTTAACAGTACCTGACTTCTTTTTCCTGGAACAGAATGGAGGGTAAAGAGAGAAGGAAGTACTTCTAAAACTAAAATTTTGAATTTTGAGCTCTCACTTCAGGTCCAAGTCTTTTCAATTCATGGCATCAGATAAAAATAATGGGCATATGCTGTTCATCCTTTTTTAATATACATCTGTGTATTTCTGTACAAGGTTTTCTTTGCTTTAAAGCAGTTTTCTTCTTGCCCTGGACATATTTTCACTCCTACCTGTATTTATCCTCACATTCTATTTATCTCCTGTGGTCACCAGCTCTGTGCAATCTTTTCCTTTATCTACCCAAAGCACACAAACTCTCCTCTGCACTCCTCTCCAGAAATGCAGATGTCCTCCCACTCAGTGAATTATGTCTGCCCTAACCACCAAAAAACCTCCACCTCTTCATGGCAGGCAAAGCATCTTACCTGCTTTCTCCAAGCAGGGAATTTAGTGATGTCACATAAATTCAGAGCACAACACACTGTGAATTACAGCACATACCAGCCCTCAGCTTTGAAGCCAAAGTCAAAATTCTCTTCAATTTAAAGTCAAGGTACTTATCTGCAAATGATCAGTTATACAAAACTCACCTCCAGCTCTCTGACTATCTTGATAATCGACTGTTGAGTCTGTGCTGCACATTTCTCCTTTACTAAGCCCTCATTTTTCAGTTCAAGTTCTTCATTAGCTCTTAGAAGGTTCTTGCACTTATTCTGGAGCTCCTGCAGTTCTGCATCCTTTTCTTTAACTGTTCCACCAAGTCTCTAAAAAAATCAAACAGGCAGTTTTACAAAATTAACTCTAATTTTAAACTGCAAAATACAAAACCTAGCAGAATTCAGAATATCCAAGGATTACCTGGAACATCTTATTTACACACCTTGCAAAAAGAGCTCCATTTAAAACACCAGAAGCAAAACCAGAAGATACACAGAAGCTTTCCACACCTACACAGCCTTTTCAGTATTAAAAAATGAAGTTAAGGCAGGCATGCACCTTTGTCTCCAGGTACTGAGCAGCTCCAGCTCTCTGCATTGCTGGTTGAATACCATCATTAATTTTTTTTTTACTCTGTGTGAAAACTGAGCAGGGGCTGTTACCATTCAGGCAGAACCTTCTCATACAGGTCACCTGGGGCTCCCAGAAAAGAAGATAAAATATTTCAGTATCTATACCTATTCTTCAGCTTCCACTTTCTGCACAATAAACTGAAAATCGTGAGCACTTCAGAGCTTTTACAACAGTGACAATCCCACATAAGTATTGGTAAAGCTTTCTTCCCCCTCTGTCCACACGCTTCACAAAACCCTAGCAAGAAATCCTGGTGAATGCAACACTCTCTGTAATTATAGGTCTGTTCTGCAAATACAGGAGTATGAGAAGTGAAGGATTATCATCAAAATCAACAATAACTCCAAATACAAATGTGATTTTGTAATAATTCCCCATACAAACTCAAATGATAACTTTCCATTTTTCATTTCAGAGTAAGTCTACCTACCTCCAGCAGCAGATCCTTGTGATTGACACTGTCTGTCAGCTGCCTTATAACAAGTTCTTGGCTCTGCAGCTTCTGATTGCTTTCACTCAAAAGAATATTGTAATGATGTTCAACTGCTTTTTCTTTCTCAGTCATTTCACCGTGTAATTTCTCTAGTTGATTTCTAAGGTCCTACAAAAAAAAAAAAAAAAGAAACTGAATATGCAGCAAATCAACTTTAAAGAAAGTTTAAGACTAACAACCCACACTATCACTGAAGAATGTACTGAAGCCACTTTCTCTTGGCATCAATGAATACAATTAAAGAAACAACAACTTTCAGATAAGATGTCAGTATTTTCTTCCAAAAATCTAGGTTGTTGTTTAAATGCTTTTCATACAGAATGGCTGGGGCTCCAAGGCTGTTGGGAATATGATGCACATAGATGTTGTCAGAATGAACATTCATTTCTGAGTCAATTTACTCCCTGGCTAGAAATAGGAGAAAATTGCTTACAGGTGATTCAGTTTGTCATTTGCCTTTTTTCTCATCACACCATGAAAATTGTTGCACACTGGTTACTCTGGCATCAAACAAAAGGTCAGAAATGTTAAAACTTTTTTCTTTTGACAACAACACAAACTCCAAATGACCAACCAGGTCAGCCTTGTGATCAGAAGGGATGAACAGAACTTGATCTTGACTCTGGCTCTGGTAATTACTTCCTGCAGCTCCAAGATTAGCTGCATTACCTCCACATCTCAGCTTCCCATTACAGAAATGTGTGCTCCTTGTCCATTCTGCTCCTAAACCACAGAATAATCTCTTTCAACAGATTCTATACAGCACCAAGGACTCCCAGATCTGTCAGGACCAAGCTGCAGTGGAAGAGCAGCAGCTCCTGGGCTGCACCACACTCACAGCTCCTCTGCAACCCCACAGATCCTGCCCAGTCCAGCTGCAAATCCACTTCTCTCTCTCTGTGGGGTTTCAAAGTCTGGGCACCTGACAAAGCCTTGGGTTCTAAGAAATAACATCAAACAATTCCTATTCCTTCCATTCTGCTGGGAACCAGGACAATCACTACATCTATGTGAATATATGGAATTATTGGCATGGAATTTATAGTCAGCACACAGAGTGGAAAATACTTAAGAGCACAGGGCAGCAGATAAATTTTCAACATGGTTTATCTGTCCTTCCACCTTCTCTCCCACCATTATTTTGTGTCACTTCCAACATTTTTGCTGGTTTGTTGGGAAGTTTCATCACTGTCAGCTGAAGGAGGCAAAGCCTGCACAGACACAACCTCATTTTATAAACTTTTCCTCCTCCTCTACTGCACAGATTGTGTAAAAAAAAAGAGAGGTAGAAACTTGTAACACAGGAGCTGTTGTCTAAAATTAAGCAATTAAAACTTACAGGAGACTTTATACTATCTAAACTTCTGTTCAGACCCAAAAACCAGGTAACACAGCCTACACCTTCAAATAAATGTTTTCTATTTATTCCCCAGAAGGGCCCATTTGTGAAGTAGCATGAGCCCTTTAAATAGTTTGTGCATATGGTAGTTACCTATAAACTTTACTTTTACCTCCATGGGGATTTAAAATTTAATAGTTGTTTCTTATTCTAAGTCCAAAGAAATAGCACTAGTGACATTTTAATTGCAGTCTCTTTACAAACTGTTTTATGTCCTTTTCTTGACTTAATTACCTTGCTTCATGCAGGTTCACATCAAATCTTTAACATCACTTTATTGCTTCAGTGTTTTATTTCTGTTTATTTTGCACATTAAATGTAAAATGTCATTTACAAAGCCTTTTGGTTTACTTTCTTCATTTTAGCTTCAGCCCCAGGATTCAGCTAAGAAACACCTAACAGCTCCCAAAACCCCCTCAAATGCTATTCAAAGACTGATTACACCTCGACCTTCAGTTCCACAAACTATTTTTTTTCAGGAGCAAAAGAACTACTTTGCTTGACTAAGAAAACTGAAGAACAGCAGAATCAGGTCCAAGTTTTGTCTAGATACCCAAACTCTCCAATATGTTCCTGTTTTTCCTTAACTGCTGCCTATAAATACAAACTGCAGTGGGAAGCAGTGCAAGCTCTGATAATTGCAAAGGCTTTTGGCTCCAAGTTGTGGAGCTCCTCAAGGGGGTCAGGTTAAACCTGTTCCCACACAGCACTGGAATTGGAAGCAAAGGATCAACAGTGGTGTCATCACATTCCCTGTGCTGCAAAGGTCACTCCTTGGCTTTTTGAAATGTTATTTTTATACTATCACATTTCTGAGAGGCTTTAACTGACACATCACCTGTAACTGAAATTCAGAGGAGTTTTCAGCTGGCCTGTAACTTCAGGTGACCAACACTGTGACTCTGAATGAAAACCACAAGCAGTGACAGGCAGGCAGAGATAGAAAGATGCTGCTGCAATAACTGTACTGCGCCTGTTACCTCAGTCCTTGCAGAAATCAGGTTTTGCCTTAAAACTGCAAAACTGTGGAAGGGCCAGGCTTATGGAAAGAGCTGGACTGACAAGGGATGGAATTGTGGAGAAAGTAAAAGCGCCTGTGTGAGATTTGCAATTTGCACAATAACTTTGCCTTTACTTTTTCTGCCCCCAGAACTCTCTAAATCCTTCCCAAGGCAAGCTAGAGGTGAGACTGAAAATTACCTGCTTTGCATGAGCTGGAATTCTGTAACACACCAAACTATCCATCACTGTAGCAGCTTGCTTGAACTCATTGACCACTCAAATTGTCTGGGAGAAAATCTATTGGTTTCTATACATTGACTTGCAAGGGTAATGTAGTACCTGCAGCTCTCACAGCATAAACTTGGCAATTCTCTCTGCCAACCTTTTCCCCAAGAGACTTTCCTATGATTAATGATAGCTGAACTAAGAAAAATGAACATGAAACATTGTAATAAAGAAGACTGGAGCAGATGCCTCCCCCTCCTTGTCAGATGAAAACCAGTTTGGTGAATAATTAAGTTGTGAAGCTCCAAAATCTTCCTCTCAGGCTAAACTACAGGTAGGAAGACTAAATAATACATTCTGCCTGATGAGTTACTCTGCATTTCCCCAGCCAACTGATCAAATATGAATATCTAGTAAATACACTTTAACTGTCTACATTTAGGCCTGGAGAGACAATGGATATGTGAAGTGTTTAATCATGTAAATTTGAACAAACTTCTCGAGGAAGAAGCACTCCATCCCTGGTACAGGCACAGGAACATGATAGCCATGAACAACATCAAGGATGAGATGTTTATTTCTCATCAATTGTGTGTAAAAATAAAAGTCCAAAGTTTCTTGTTCCAAAGAGCTTTAAATGATGCTTAACAGCATCTTGATAGTGATGCTTAACAACAGCTTCTGGAAAATACAGTACTGAAAGAGCTTTTAAAAGCACTTTCAGACACCTTTTAAAGCTGCCCACCCCAAGGCAGGAATGTGGTTCAAGAACATCTAAACCCATTAATCCAGGAAACTCTTAATATTGGACACAGTCTGTGATCTAGATGGTCAGCTCACATATAACAGCCTTATTTGATTTAGTTTTACCTTCTTCCCTTCTAGGACAGTAATGCCCAATTCATCTCCAGACAAACTGGGTTTAGAGCAGGCCAAGAAATACATTTTAGGAGGGTTGTTTGTTGTGGTGTTTGGGTTTTTTTTTTAAAGAATAGATGCAAAGCATTACCCCAATTACAGTATATGGAAAGTCATGCAAATTTCCCTGTGAATGAGTGAAGAGCTAGGGCAGCAGTTCATTACAGATATTGAGGGTGTTTTCTAGAGTTTATACACTTTTTTTGCTAACTTTATTCTAACTAAACAGAAACACTGATAAACAGGCATCTTGGAGCATAAATAGAAGTGAGTTTTTAAGGCTGTCTCATAAAAAGTTTGCAGCAGATCACTGAAGCAGTTTCCTATTTGTCAAAGAGCAGAATCTCACAGCATATTGTTCCACTCCCACATATCTACTACTTAATGGGCAACACTTCACAGGCAATGTGGTTCTATCCAATGTACTTGCAGCTCTAAAATTGAAGCAGCTGTTCTGCAAGGAGTAGGAAATAGGTTAGGGATATAATTTTTATAAGACTGCTCATCTTTTGGCAGGAATGCTTTTCCCCAAGGTGCTCATCATTTACATGGGAAACTTGGACATAATGGAGTCAAACAGGGCTTCTGTAATCCAGCTAACTTAGAATCCCTTGGCAACTCCCTACTCACTCCTATTTTTCCTGTTTTTCCTGTACAGTTATATCCTAGGTACCCTGAAAGATGAAAAAAACTGAATAGAGAAGTCAGTTAAATATAAAATACTTCAAATCAATAAGTTCTTTGTGGCTGCTTCACTGACAGCAGCGATCTGTTCTCGCTCTCCTTAACCTCAAGGCCCTGAAGAAATCTCAAAGCACACCAAAGATAGAGATTTTGTGATGGCAGCCAAACCACAGTTGACAATCAAACAAAAATGCCTTAAATTGGGAGCAGGAGGGGGAGAGGAACTTAATTTATTTGTAGGTAAAGAGACCCCTCTGCTGGTTTTAAGGAATAGTGCAGGAGCAGCAGTTTCCACGTCTCCCTGCTTTATTCTTATTTAATAATGGAACCAAAACATCTAGTGAATAAAGACAGGCTCATTAAATCTTTTATGTAATTTAATATAGCAGGAGACTAATCCCTAACTGAGGAGGATCAGACTCTGCATGCAAGCAGGACTCTGCTCATTATGCAAATGCTGCTCTGGTGGAAGCAATGGTGGGGAGACTTTAGCAAAATCCACATGACAAAGATCCAGGTGAGAAATGTTTTGTGTCAAAGCCTCAGCAGAAGGTGTATCCTTTTTTGAAAAAGGAGAAGCTTGGTCATTCACTTTGTTGCATCAGCTGGGGGTGCTGGGAGCAGGAGAGCTTATCTGAATGCCCACAGCAAGGAAAAACCCTCAAGGGAATATGAAACAGTAGAATTAATGAACAGCACCTCATCTTTATGTTAAACTGTGATCAATTAATCCTGTGCTTTGGGTCTTTTACAAGCAGGAGTTATTTCATGTACAGCCAGTACAGTGACCCTGCTGGGAGAGCAGAGAGCAGGCTGAGGTTTGGCTCCAGGTCACAACTAGAAGAAAGTTTAAGTAGTGAAATTTAAGATAATCTATAGACATGCAACAAGAAAGATATGGCAGAAATATAAACATACGTGATCATGCATATTCAAATTCCCCCATCAGAAAAACTGCAATCAATGGCAACCATTTACCACTTTTAAAGGTTAATGGTTTCTCTTCTAGGACCTAACTATCAAAATTATATTTAAAATACTATTCTGTGCAGATTATGAGCCAGAATTTTCCTCAATCTTCATACAGAGCATTAGAAAGTGTCAGGCATTTCCTTCCCAAAAGTTGTTTAAATTAAAAATCTCATTTTGTCAGAAAAGGACCCGCTAAAGCACAGATTTCTAGACTTTAGGAAATAAAGCAAAAACGTGATAATAACATTAATGGTTTTGTCACTTCTGCTCTTCTGCAGTTGTGCTTCATCCAGCTCCTTCTCCATTTTCTCCCTTTCCAAAGTGA
Organism: Cisticola juncidis; assembly: GCA_013400215.1. NCBI lineage: Eukaryota > Metazoa > Chordata > Aves > Passeriformes > Cisticolidae > Cisticola > Cisticola juncidis. Next base: position 516,684 of record VXBR01006562.1, read on the forward strand.
GGTCGCTCAGCTCCTGCCCGGTGACTCTGAGGATCCTCTGCAGCCTGCGCTTCTCAGCGTCCTTGGTGAGGTTCTCTGAGCGCAGCTCTGCCAGCAGCGTCTCCTTTTCCATCAGCAGAGCCTGGTAATCTGCAGCTCCCTGAAACACAGAGCAGCACTCAGGCTGCAGGAGGGGGCTCTGTGCAGCCTGGGGCTCTGCATTCCCATTGCATCCCACATCCCTGCCCCTCTTCCCTGTGTTTCAGAATTGGGTGCAAAGAAACAGTGAAGTGACAAAGCAAGGAAAGTGTAACAATAAAATTTCCTCTACTGATGCAACAAAACTTTCCATGACATCCAGTGCAGGCTAAGGAAGTCTGAGGTAACAAAGAATGAGAGAAAGGTTGATGTGCAAAGGAGTCCACAGTGCAAATTATGGATTCACAAAGCTTTAATTACATCCAACTCCACTTTGGAGTAGAATCCAGTTTCAGTCTGGACTAGGGCAGGAAGTTTCTGAGCCTTCCATGGCATCCCAGAATTAAGGTTGGAAAAGCCCTTTCAGATGGAGTCCAGCTGCCAACCCAGCACCAGCACCATGCTCACCACCAACCCCTGTCCTCAGCTGGATTTTTGGGAACAGCCACACATTTTTGGAACCCTTCCAGGGACGGTGACTGCACCTTTCCCCTGGCACAGGCTGTCCTGTGCTCACACTGCTGCAGGGGGAGCTGGAGGTGACAGAGGGGGCTCTGCAGCACCATTTACTCACAGAGAGCTGCCCAGGCTGCCCTGCTCACCCCAGGCTGCAGCTACGGAGCAGAGTCCTGAGGAGCAGGATCTGCCCTGCAGTGAGGGCTCTGCAGATGGGAGGGATCAGTCACACTGCTTAAACTTAGAACTTTTAAAAAACCATCAAAGTCTCAGAAATCATTACGTTTTTTTTCTCCTTCACACAGACAAAAAAAAAGCATTACTAAATCACATTTCCACAAGTAACATTTTCTATTATTTCATAAATAGTGGTTTCACATTTATTATATAAATAAATCCGAGCAGGTGTCTCACACCCAGTTCAACTCTGCTAATAGGAAGCTTGTGCTGGCACCACACTTTTGGAAAAAAAAGACAACCTCAGCTCCCCAGAAATTTTTATCTTTATTTTTTACTTATTCTGATATTATTTGTTCCTCCCTTAAAGATTCTGAGTTGGTTTAGATTGAAAAAAAAAAAAAAACCAGCACACCACACCAACCAAAACCAAGAAGGAGGCACAAGGCAAGTTATGTGACATTTTAACTTTCTATTGTTCAAATAATTTGATTTAGAAATTTTTTTTTCAAAGTAAGAAAAATTAACTATATCAAAACAACATTTTCAACTAATTTCCATTCCTCTGCTTTCAAAGATAGCAAGCACTGCCCACTGAGTGGAATTACAGAGAAGGGAGGAGCAGGAATGGGGGAAATAACAACAAATTGCTTGTTCTTACCTTGAATTTTTGGACATGTGCCTTGTGAGTTGCCTCTCTTGCCTTAGCCAATGAAGCATTTAACTCTTCAATTTCAGAGCCCAGCTCCTCATTCTTTACATAAAATAAAATGAATATCATGTAAGAAGAGTTATTTCCAAGGAATGGCAATGCAGTAATTTCTACCCCATCTCATTAAACATTCACCCAGCTACACAAAACACTTTCAAGAACACCAAATGCATCATAGTAAATCTTATATAAAGCAATTCTTGCTCTTGTATGCTCACTAGGCTGCCCATCATTGAAGTGAAGGATTTCCCACTCTTCCACCCAATCTGAATTTCAGCTGGTGTTGACCTCTCCTCTCATTTTAGCTGCCTCTGACAGCTCCACTTACTCAACAACATAAAATACCCCTGGTATCTTCTAAGTGGTGCTCAGAGCTGATAAAAATCAGCATGCAACTGAAAACATTTTTCTTTCAGGTTCTTAGGGGAGGAAGATACTTAACTGACACTTTCTCCTCTCTCCTCCAGTGCAAGAGCCCAAACTGCAGACAAGCACAACTGCTTGGAGAGGTGACAGCAGTGACAGGGACCCACTCAAAGCCTCCTCGTGGTGAAATCAGACCCTGCCACACACACAGCAGCCCCCTCCAGGGTACTTCAACAAATCAGCAGGATCACAATCACCCTCACCTCTTTCTCCTTTGCTTTTAAGGCAATAGTGAGTCCTTGGATGGTTTTATCCCTTTTCAAACCATTCTTCTTTTCAACAGCAAGCTCATTTTCTCTCTCTTGTAGCTCTTCTTGGAGTGACTAAATTAGATTATGTGAAAGTTGCATTAACTTCCCACTAAGAGATACTGTAACTGCACATTAATAAGTACATTCCCTCAGAGTGCTTGGAGCTTATTACTCAGATTACCAACATAAAATACAGTCCCCAAAATGAGAGGCAGCATCTCAAAGATGTGCCTGGAATATTGTAGAAGAAAGGGGCAGGCCACAAGCATCAGCTTCAATATTTGATGAGTGTGTGTATCAGCTTTACTGAAAATTGCTTCAGAAACAGGAGGGGTCTTCCTGTCATCCCATATAAAAGAGAATTTAACAGAGGATTTGCTCTGCTTCCCTTGGAGTCAAGGCCTCCTGTGCCTATGAAAGAAAAGCAGAGGGAGCCCAACACACACTGTAAGGGGTCAAGGAAACAGAAATAAAACTGGGACCTACCTGAATCTTTTTTCCTAAGGAACTTCTCTCATTTTTAAGCTCCATTCTAAGAGCCTGTAAGAACAAAACAGTTGTTATGGTCACTGTAATTCGTTCTCAACACAAATACACTCATTAAGCATTAAAGTGAAGCAAAATGAGCTTAAAAACCCTGGGCACAAAATAAGCCAGTCCTAATCAAGAAGAAAAACCAAGAAAAGAAAAGAAAACCCCTCAAACCACGTTCTTCCATGAGACACAACAGCTGCACTTGCTGAGTTAGTAGAGGTGCATTTTTCTGTGACATTTATCTTTGTCAGCAAGATGCTTTTATCAAAAGAGATTTTAATTAGCACTTTTCCCTGGGGAGGTTACAGAACTATTTGGTTTTAAAAAGTAATCATACATTAAACCAGAGTTGTGCAAAGGTATTAATCAGATTTTTTTCTCCAATACTGCACCCCAAATGATCATATGCATTCTCTCCACCTCCTTGAAATGATTATAAAGATGACACTGTTGTCACCTTGACACACAAATACTCTTGTGAAACCAGGGTGCTTTTTCCTGGCAAAGATTGATTTAATTGCAAGTCCACCTAGAACTGAAAACTTTTACTACCTTTAATCAATCCAATCACAGAAAATTCTTGACATAGACAAAAAGGTGTGTATGTACTGAGCTGAGCAATATTAAGTTCCAAAACAAAAGGGAAGAAAAATTCTCAAATGCTTGACAGCCTCCATAATTAACTTTCTTAATTCTCAAGCTTTAATTTTGTCTTTGAATAACCAATAGCGAAAAAAAAAAAGAGAACAAGCCTCAGGTGCTGTTTCTACATTCCAGCTTTCAGGATCTCTGTCTTCCTATTTAGGAGCCAAGTGAAATAAAAGATTGATTCTTGTACCTTCTGTAAGCTAAAGGGCAAACTTGCACTTTATTCACTTTATTTCATGAGGTGTTTTCCTGCCTACTTCCCTTAGCACAGCTTTTTTTTCAGACCATAACAGCAGAGACACTTCCCAAGAAGGAATTCTCAAGTCACATTTTTAACTTTTATAGCAGTTATGTCATCCAGTGAGGGATCTATTAACATCTAGGATTTCTCTAATATCTACTTCTGTAAAGCAGTTTTACTGTCTCTATTCCACATCCAGCCAGTGAGAAACACAACCTCTCACTGCAGGAATGGATAAATAAGGATGAATATTGCCCACCAAGCCACAGCATAACCCATGAATGGTAAGGAAATGGAAAATTGAGGAGGACATAATATTTAAACAGTTGGCTGATGTCACTCACATAGTGTCATGCACAAAAACCTTTAAAATCCTACCCTCCATGAGAATTATTACATAATTCATCAGGCAGTTTCCTCACCTCTATCTCACTATCCTTTTCAAGCCTCAAAGCAATGGTGAGTTCTCTGATTTTTTCTGCTGGCAAGTTCCCATCAGAAGATCCACTCTGAGACTTTTCCTTTTCGAGGTGTTGAATTAGAGCTTCTTTACTTTTCAGTGACAGATTCAGTTGCTCTATAAGTCTGGAATTACAAGATTTTGATTATTAATCTTGCACCATCTACCACCAATTCTGCAGTCATGGCAGTAAATCTTGCAGACAACTCTCCTAAGTGAAGACTCAAGACAACACTTGCAGAACTTAAGGAAGGATTTCACAACCCTGGAAAACATGAATAAGTGCTGCAACTTCAACATAAGCAAAGAGTTGAGCTATCTGCAAAGTTCTCATTCTTATTTTCCTCCAATACCACTTCAAATATCAACAGTTCAGTTTCAATATTTTACTTACATTGCTGTCCTTTACAGCACACACAAAACCCTCATTAATCCATTTCCTTTCTTAGCCCACACACCACATCCTCACACGCCTTCAGCAAGTGCCTCTCAAGCACTCAGCTTCATCTACATTTGTATTTAAGTGCTTCTCATTTCACATAAACACATAATAAAAAAACCAACCCCACACTAAAACACCAGGTCAGGTCAGTGCTGTTGTCTTCTGTCAATACACATCTTCACAATTCCACTATTCCAAGAACAATGATGATGTTTTCTGACAGACCTGAGTGTCACACATGAAAACTCTCTGATTACTCCTGTTTTGCAACCTGGATTGCAAAGTATTTCTAAAGTGTTTCTCTTCCCATTAAATTTACCAGCCTGACCCATAAGTTTATCACACATCCTGACCCTTTTAGGCTTCCAGAGAACTTTTCAAGGTGACTTTGCTCCACAAAGCACTGAACTGGGCTGTGCTGCCCTTCCCTCCATGGATGGACAGCAACTCTCCTGTACCCAAGGGCAGGACCAAACTCATCAAACCAAGCCCCTGCTGACCCTTCACACTTTAACAATGAAGAATTCCAGCAGTTTGAAACTGGCAACAGTTCTGACCTGTCCTTCTCAGCTGCTGCAGCCTTGTCCCCATCCCTGGCAGGGGCATTCATAATTGAAGCAAGTTTCTGCTCAGCAGCAATTCTCAGAGCTTTCTCCTTCTCTGTCATTGCAAGGGCTTTTTCCACCTCTTCTTGGGCAGCTTTAAGATTCTGAAATTAAAACACACAGTCCTGATGCTTTTAAGAACTAAATGCTCATGAATTTTTTTCACATATTGAAGTTTCTTCAACCCAACATATGTCAGGATGTTTAATTTAGGAACTTTTACCAAGTATTTCAAGCTCTTTGTAAATGCTTCTGAACTCTGTGTCTGCATTTTCAAGATTAATCCACTTTCTGTGGTACAGAAAGAAGGGAAATTTGTTTCAAAGAAATAAAAAATGCCCTAACTGATAACATAACTGGAAACAAAAGTGTTCCTATGCTGTGGTTTTAGATTTAGCAATTACAACATGGTTTTGTCCCACTGTCCTCTCACTATCATAATAAATAGCTACACTTAAATTAAAGAGGTTAAAGAAGGGCTTTTTTGTTCAATAAAATTAATATTCCCAAGCTCACTGGAGCTAATTGGAACTCTTTCCAACATCATTTATATTACTGTGCAGGAATTGATAAAGTATGAACCAGACATTTTTCCCTTGAACAGCAAAAGAAACAGAGATAACAGCCAGAGACTTCAGTCAACTTCCTCTGGGTGACCCAACTCCCAGAGATGGAGAAGGCCAAAAAAAGACACACAGAACAACTTGCCACATACTACATCAAATTTGATTCAGATCTTCATTTTGACATTGCAAGCTTCTCTGCTCTGCTCACCCAATTTATTTTCCTATGAAATAAAAGCTTCCTTGTAGCCTAACAAGTCATCTTCACATCTAAACTAAAAAGCACCTCTGGGGGAGGGAGAGGAAAACTCCTTCACCACGGAACTTCCCCACTCAACCCCTGTCCTGAAAAGCTGTTTTGCCAACATTCAGCTGTCAATCAAGAACTCTGAAGGAAATTAATCTTTGTTAGCACTCCCTGGATCTATATAATTACATGTGGTGTGTAAACCTGTGACTAAAACCACACTGCAGTGTTTGAATTCATAAGCAGAATAAAATTAATGTCAGAGACCAATACTATGTCTGGGCTACAAAAAATACCCCATCTCCATGAGATCAGAAAATCTAGCAGAGCTGGAAAACACCAGCCTGACTGTCCCTGTCCCTGATTTGGGACACAGGAAGCAATTTAAGAACTTCTCTACCACACAAAGAATGCTTTCAGAAATCTCAGTTCCCTAAATGAGTAAGAGGTCATGGAAATTCCCCTTGCTCCTCCCTGAAGGAACTCATTTAAATGGATTTCAATCATCCCTGTGGGTCCCTTCCCTTTACACTACAATCCCCCTGTAAAGTAACCAGAACTCAGCAATAAATGCATCAATAAACTGTCTCAAGCACAGACAGTGAGGAATCAAACAAGACATAATGAAAATACAGGTTGACCACAGTATCAAATCTCATAGAACAGTACAAAGACAGCAGTGATTCTTTATTATTTCTTCAGCTGTGGTCACTCACCTCTTCCAGAAGGTTTATCCTGCCAGTCAGCATCTCCTCCATCTCTTGCATCTTCTTCTGAGCCTCCTTCCCATCAGTATCACCACCCTGGGCCAGGCTTTCCACTGCCTTACTGAGAGACAATCACAGACAAACCCAGAGCACATCAACATGGAAAACATTCCAGGAGCCACTGGATTCAAGCATTTTCCACCTCCTCTGTACCTGCTTATCACTTTAAGGTTAAATACAAACATCTACAGACTATGCAGCAATTTGGGTGCAAGCCTTGGCACAGTGGATAAAGAAGCATTTTAGATGTACAATGAAAAAGTGAAGTATTTCCTTTATATTTCTAAAGGTTCCAAATAAAGCACTATACACCCTTCAGCAGAGCTGTGTTTTTTACAGGACACAGCACTGGAATAAACTGAAGACATGGAGACCTCTCCATTTGCCTTCTCAGTATTTGTTAACACCTTGTGAGAAAAGAACAGGCAGTATCTCCTATTCAACACCAGATGACCACGTGCTCATGACTGTCACCTAAACTTTCCTTTCTAGCATGACCTTGAACAAGGTTCCCTTCAAAGCACGGCAATCCCTTTGAACAACCTGGAGAGATCAAACAAAATTCACCCGGTCCTCAGGAAAACAAAGAAAATTCCATTGCAATTGAGGCCCGTGGGGCAATCAACAGCTGCCAGCCAGGATTAGTTTTAAACCAGACATTTCTAAATAAATGTCCTTTAAATCCTCCAATTCCTAAAGCATTAGGGAAAAAACACATAGAAGCAAATCCAAATAATGGACATCAAGAAATGAACTGGTGCTTACTAGGCCTTGATGAGCAGCTTCTCCCTCTCCTGCAGTTCACGCTTCAGACTTTCTATCTCCACTTTCAGCTCAATGTTCTGTGACAAAAGAATGAAAATGTCTGGAAAGAATTGGAAGATCACCCATCCCAAAATTACTGGCAGTGTGTAGATTACTTCTTGCCTGGACCAGCAAATATGAAGTATCAATGGGATAAGAACAGACATTTAGCTGTTAAAAGACATGTTTTGCAAGGTTGAAGCCTTCCAGAAATATCAACAGCATTAAGGACCAATGCACTCAAGCAATACAAATCCCCTGCACACACTTAACTGCTCTGATAGAGAGTGCTGCACTTCAGTTGGGGAATTTCTTGGGTTTCCAAGCATTTATTTTTTAAGCTACGAGATTTTTATTTTCTTTTCAAAACCCGATTTTATCAACTACAGAGGTTTTTAGTAATTTTTGAATTATTTTGTTATAGCCTGAGGAAACCTCTCATGATGTGATTGTACAAAGAATTCCTTGGCCAGGAATCTGACAAACATCATTTCAACACATCAGCAATTAGAAAAAGTCACCAGTGGAGAGGAACAGGCAGCAATATTCAGCTGCAATTGTCATCTACCCAAACACAGATTTATGTTTTTAACTATTGAAACATGCATCAAGAGAGACTCGAGTTTCCACCCCATCATGGAAAAGAGACCTGTTGAGGTCACTTTAATTTAGTTATTACTGAAAAGGATAAGGCCAGGATAAAATAATCACACCAAAATTTGCAATGACAAAAAAAAGACTTAAAAGTCAAGTGAAAGAGGCAACCTTCCCACAAAACAAACTCTTCAAAAAGAGACACAGTTCCAGGAAAGGATTCTAAATGCCTACAATTTTATAGATTTCTTCAGTGGGACCATCGAACTTCTGCTGCATTCGCTCCTCCAGAAAGTAAATACGGAGTTTCAGGTTGAAGTTTTCTTTTTTCAGATCAGTGATTTGCTGTGAAAGAAGAAAGATAATGAGAAAAAAGGAAAAAAAACCTCCAACAGTTTTGCTTTCATCAGTGGAATTTTTGGAATTCCACCCACTTGACCTATTTAAACCCATACATACATGTGGGTGACACACACAGGTCCAATTGTGAAGGTGTATATTAAATATATAATACAAAGTCTTGTGCCCTTTGAACAACCTCAAGTATCAAAATATTGACTGACTTCACACAATAAGAATTCAGGAGAGATTTTTGAATAAAATAACATTAAGTACTTCTTCTAAATGACAGAATTTGAATGAAATACAAGAGACCATGTTGAAACTGAAATATTTTCTAAGTAAAGCCTGGGAAGGCAGCTTCATTAACAGGACCCAGGTAACTTCATTCATAGCAAGAAAAGCCACAAGCACACAAGTCAGCCCAATTGAACACCAATAAAACCTTTATCCCATTCCATATTTCATAGTGCAATTCTTTGGGGAAAGATAGGTGACCACTTTTAGCCTTCCTTGTAGAAGCAGTAACTTAGTTGATAGTTTCATTAAAGAAAGGAGTCTTCCTCTAAATTTATTTAAGAGACTAAGCATAAAACATTCATTCAAAAAAGACTCATGTCCCCTGCCAGATGCTTGCAGCAAATGGAAATCTAATATGTTACAGAGCTACTAATAAAATATTTATGTAGGCTCTTCCAGAACACTACTATTGTAGTGCTATTTGTAAAAATTATTAGCAATACAATTTCCAAAATATCTGGCTCGTGAAACCCAAGATTACTTTCTGTAACTGCACTCAGAACTTGCATCTGCAAACAATTCTTCAGTTTAATAATCCCTGCCCAGCAAGCTGCCTCATCATTATTCACAAAAGTGAAAATCATCCGAGCAGCTGAAAATCCTCCATAAACTTTGTGGGTCGCTCACCCTGGCAGTAAATCATCCCCAGCAGTCCCTGCTCATTCAGAAAAAATCCAAGTGACAAAAACACTCTGAAGTTGCACCAGCTGAACTTCTAATTAGTCTCCATACACTCAATGTATTTCTGAGTCAGAAGGAAAAAATAATTTCAAAAGCATTCAGCATTTCACAACTCTTGTTACATGTATTTCAGTGGCAACACAGATAAAACAAAGTGCTTAAGGGTAATATTTTCAAAAGGCAAATGAAACAGACTATGCAATCATAAACCAAGGAGTGAAACAAATATCATCTCTGATGTTCAGTTTCTTGGATGAAAGTTACAGCAGGCAGACAATTTAAAAGTTATTGCTTAATGAAAGAAAATGTGTAAAATGTGAGAAAGTTTACACTGCAAAAAGATTTCAATGGCAATCCTCTGAACTTATGCATTTGAAGACTCAGTCTTAATTCCTTTATGCATTTTGATTTCTGTATTTAAATAAAAGGAATGAAAACCAAGACAATGATATACACACTGCACAGAATATTCCACAGCATGAACAGCAAGGCAGCAAATCCTAGCTCAGATTAGTTCCTCTCCAAGTCTGCATGGAGCCAGTTTTGTTCAAAAGGGATCTGTCAGCAGTGGCTGTGGTTTCACAGCACAACAGTTTTCAACTAGAAAGGCTGCAAAACTCTAAGTGGGTTTGGAGAGACAAGAAAGAAACCCACAAATATGATTACTCAGCTCCCTTACTTGATGCCCATCACCCTTTCTGTTCATGAACACCTCATTACTCATTACCCATAACAAACTCTCCTCAGAGATGCTTCTCACTTCGCCCATGTAATCATGTTTTCCATAATTGAATGGTTACCTCTATACTGCAACAAAGTGGGACACCATAAATAATCCCAAAATCTGCACCTCCAACATTATCCAGCTCAGCACCTTCTCCAGGTATAAACATTAAAGGACCTTTCCTACACCTTTAGCCCACTTAAGGGTCATCACATCCATCCTGCTCTCTCTGAGCTACGAGGCCAGAGCTCATTCTTTTCATTACATCCTTCTTAGAGCCTGTATGAATAACAGTTACAGAAATCAGTTTAATGGTGTTTAATGTATATTCTTCTTCTTTCATGTCACTGGATCTTTGGGCTTCATTACACTGCTGGCATCCATAAAAGTTCTCATCCCATGGGGATTTTACAGCTCAGTTTAACATGAGCACACCAGGATGCCTCTGTGAGGAGGCCCCTGCTCTACATCACACAGGACAAACAGAAACAGATTTTTCCTCCCTTGTGCAACTTTTTTTCCTGTGCCCAGGAACCCTGCAGACAATAAACCACTAGCAAAATCTATATTCTGGACTGAGGTCTTTGGCACACATCAGAGTGAGTGATTTTAAGCACACACCAAAGCCAAGGCAGTGTCTGTCTACCCCAGCCAACACAGAAACAAAAGAGAAAGGGAAATAGATACAGGCTGCAAAAAACATCCTTCACCAAAGCCTTTCCAAAACGAGCTTTAAATTCTGAGCAAAGAGCAGAGCTGTCTCCTCAGGGGGTTATAAGGCCATAAGAAATTGAAAGAGTTTGTAAGAAACACTCATTTCAAACACAGCATTGCCACAAAAGGTAACAGCAGCAGTGCACTGGAACTGCAGAGTCTTGGCACAGCCCAAAGGCAGCAGCCACAGCCTTTATCTGTAGCAATCATCTCAGAGATTTTAGATTGCTTTCCCCTCTACAGCTTCTTCACACAACAATATCTTTAAAGTTTTTCACTCTAGACCTTAACAGGGAACTTGTCCTGCAACACACTCCAATCAAATCATCATTCAGCAGACATAAACAACTGTCTTATTCAATTTAAAAAGCCAATACAGTTAGAATATTTTTAAAACCTAATGTTTTCCTTTAAATTCTACTAAGTGCAAAAATACTTTCATCTACAGAACTGTCACAGTGATACAAGACTTCTACAGAACCAGCATTCCAAGCACACTCATACTAGAAAGTTGAAAGGCATTATATTGTAGTCAATGAATTAAAAAGCCAAATCCAGCACTAACCTAAATGAAAATAAACTTGATGCCTCCCAAAATAAATCAACAGCAGATGTGCAAACCAAGTTTTGATGTTTCTGGTGAGCTGCAGGAACTTTTGAGCAGAGGGTGCCAATTTTGTTTCACAACTTCAGCACAGCAGTTGGCTGCTCTGAACAACAAATTCCTGCCTCGGCTTTTGAAAGCAACACTTAAGAAATGGAGATTCAAAGCATGGACAGGGACATTCACCTGGTCAGGACATCACACCTCCACAAGATACTGGCACAAACTAAGAGTCAACACTTCAGCCAGCACGCTGGAAACAACCTGGCCATAAATCTGTCACTGAGTCTCACATTAGGAGTTCTGCTTACATTTTCATAGTCCTTCATGGTCCGAGCTCGAGTTGGTGACACTGTGTCTTCTGCCACATCTGGTACCACTGTACATTTAAGAATATAGAACAAGTTCAGAGAGAGTCTCTCTAAGTAGGGCTTCAACTTGGCAAAGTCTACACTAATCTAAACATAACAAGGGAAGTGAAAGAGGCACTGCTTGGCCCCCAGTTTACATTACATCTTAGCAGCTGCATTCCTTTCTGATCACAGTAAGCTGTCCATCACTTAAACTCCCAATTCCATCCCCCATTTAAATTATGATGTACACTGGAATTCGGCTGTGAGGAGTGCTGTCAAGCATAAACCCTGAGAGCAAGAACTGGATGATGCACAGCTCCCCTAACCTGAGCAGGATGTGAACAGGCAGCACGGCCTCGCTGGATATTCCGAGTATTTTAAGTGCTCGCTGCACAGAACCGCTGATCATCTTATGTAAGGCTGCGAGCCCGAATGACCACAGGCAACAGTCACGGCAGACGCTGCTGGCGCTCCGTGAAACACTCTTAAATTAACTAAAAAAGCGCATCACTTAAAAGCCTCTTTTTTTTTTTCTTTTTTTTTTTTCCTTTTTGCTCCAAGTTTGCGGGTTTTTTCCGCCCGGTTTGGGGACCAGCGCGAAGCACCGCGCGGGGGCAGGGATGCGCGGGCTCCGGCCGCGGTCCAGCCTTACCTTGTCCGCCGGGCGGGCAGGGCTGGGGGTCCCCGCGGGAGGTGTCCGGCAGCTGGAGGCCGCTGGCGCTGGGGAAGGAGCAGGAGGAGAGCGCTGAGAGCACAGCACCGGGGACTGTCCCGCTGTCCCCGTGTCCCCNGGCTTCCCTGGAATTCAAACGCCCGCAATCGCTTCCGCCATCTTTGCGTCGGGCGCGCTGAAGCCGTTGAAGCCGGCACGCAGTGCGCGCAGGGCGGGCACGGGGGGAGCGAACGGGAGCCGCCATGTTTGATGAGGGCAGCGCGCCCGGCTGGGTGGGCGGCGCCATGCTGGGTGAGGGCAGAGCGGGCGGGCAGCGCCATGCTGGCTGAGGGCAGAGCGGGCGGGCAGCGCCATGCTGGCTGAGGGCAGAGCGGACGGGCACGGGGACACAGCGGGCGGGCGCCATCTCGAGTGAGGGAAGGAGCCCGGGCCGAGCGCCCGGGGGACGGGGCGCCTGAGGTGACACCGGGGGACACGGTGATCCCCGGCTCCCGGCAGAGCCGCTGGAGCTGATGTTTACCGGGTTCCCCGCAGTGCAAAGCCGTGTTTGGGCTTGGCGGAAGAAATAAACACGTTATTTAGTTAAACTAATCCTGTTAGTTTCACATTCTGGTCACTGCTCATCCTGACGGGCCGGGGTGAAGGGAGCCGCTGTCATCCGCGCAGGAGGGTTTTGAATGAATCGGGGAGGCTTTTTGTTGTAAGCGTGTCGGCCCTCCCACATTTTGTGAGAGAAAATGCAACGGCATTGGACATTTCAGATCATGGACAGCGGGAAAAGCTGAATTGGATTAAATGCTGCTCTTGTGGCCCCTCCTACACGGGGTGACAGTGCCGGTCACAGGTGGAGCGCCAGACCCTTGCTGTGCATCCTTGCCTTCCTTTAATTCATTTAGAACCTGTCTGCAGGATTGAAATACATCCTTGCAGTATTTACATCCTCACAGAGTCACAGAATTATTTAGGCTGGACAAGACCTCTGAGATCTGGCATCCAACCTTTGAGCAATCCCCGCCTCGTCACCCAGCCCAGCACACAGTGCCATGTCCCGTCACCTCCAAACACAGTGACTGCATCACCTCTCTGGGCAGTCCCTTCCTAATGTCTAATCAACCATTTTGTGAAGAAATTTCTCCTGATGTCCAACCTGAACCTCCCCGGTACAGTTTGAGGCCATTCCCTATTGTCCTTTTTCCATTCCCCAGGAGCAGAGCCCAACACCACCGGCTGTCCCCTCCTGTCAGGGAGCTGTGCAGAGCCAGGAGCTCCCCCCAAGGCTGAGCTCCCCTTTCCCAGCTCCCTCAGCCTCTCCTGGTGCTCCAGCCCTTTCCCAGCTCCATTCCCTTCCCTGGACACGCTCCAGCTCCTCAAGATCTTTCTGCTCACAAGGGGCCCAGAGCTGGACACAGCTCTCACAATGCCTCACCTGAGCTCAGCACAGGGGACTGTCCTGGTCCTGTGGCCACACAATTGCTGGTACAACCCAGGAGCCATTGGCCTGCTTGCCCACCTGGGCACATGTTCAGCCACTGTCAAGCAGATAATTTTCCTCTGAGCTGCCTTCCAGCCACCCCGGAATGCATCAAGCATCAAGTGGTGCCTCACGCTGGGACTTGCTCTTACCATTTTCTGTAACACAAGGAAGCTCCATCCCAGCAGGACACTCACCTGGCTCACCCACGCCAGTGACCCTGTGCATGAGATTTGGTTTCCTCTTTTGGATTTGGTTTCCTCTTTGGTCAGCTCAGGTCAGGTTTCCCTCACTTTCCTCTAGGCTCTCTCGGGAGGACTCTTACCTGGCCAGGAATTAGGCCATGCATAAGGGCTGACCACAGGCCATGAACTCTGTGAGTTTATTATTCCCAATTCTCTGAGTTTTTTATTCCCTGTTGGCCTGGTGCCCTCTGAACTCCATTTCCTCCATGTGCCTGCACCTCACTGTTTAGATTGACACTCCCCTGCCAAATGCCCCAGACTGGTGGCAGCAGCCACTGCAGTCGTGGTGGGCTTCCCATCCCTGCTTAATTCTTTCAGCTCTATGGGTACGAGTGCATGATGGAGCTGCAGCAGAGTCTCAAACTGCAGAAGTGCCAGGCACTGCTTAGCACAACTAAGCTCTTAAGCCCCTCTCCTGTCCAACTGGACATGCCTCATGCTTTGCACTTGGGGTCTGATGACCCCAAGGGACGTTCAGTCCCTTCAACTCCCCCAGGAGAGACCTCAAGGGACTCTGGTCACCTTATGTGACTGAAACCCTTTTGCAGTGGCCTCTGCCAAGCTGAAATTAAGTTCACAAAATCAGGTCTACCATATGGCACCAGGATCTGATCAGCCAGGCTGAAATGTGAGTTTTCCTCATTTACAGAGCAGATCTTCATAAAATGAGTAAGTCTGCTCACTTGAAAGGATAATTCCAATTTGCTCTTGTTTAAGGTTTCAGCGAGGTGTTACATATTTGATGTAGGTCTTTAAATCAGCATCCATCAGGCACAAGTGCAGAGTAAATCACTCTGCACACACAGCACATCTGTCTGCAGTCACAGCCCGTGTCCAACACACTGCAGGCTAAAGGAAACCAGCAGGGCCTTCCTTGTGAAGTTTATTACTTCATGAAGTGGCTGTCTAATGGACAGAGACATGGATTTATAGAGATACATCCCTGTCTATCTTCCCTGGAAGTTCAGGGCCAAGCTGGCTTGGAGCAACCTGGTCTAGCAGCAGGTGTCAGAGGTGAAATGAGAAGATCTTTTAGGTCCTTTCCAACCCAAACCATTCTGTAGTCCTATAATTCCATGTATACACATGGCCAGGATGGAAAATTTCCCTGGGAATTGTTACTGCACTGCCCAATGCTTTACAACCTGCAGTAGCACCAGGAAGCTGCAAGGGGCAGAGAGGACTGGGAAATTGTTTAGAAGCAATTAACAACTCGCCTCCGGATAATCTGCTTAATGTTGTTTAACCTTAAGTTCATTAGTAGCACATTTGGGGAGATTACACTAAACCCTCATGCCAGGAAGCCGTGTTGGAACTTTCCTACTTCTCAGGGCAGCCTGAGATCCTTCCCAGCTTCGGCAAAGAGTCTTGCAGGAAGCCTGGGAAAGGACTCTGGTGAGTGCAGTGATGGGGCTGAGTTTGCAGGAGGGAACCAGCTCACTGTGCCCTGCTGTGCTGTGCTGTGCTGTGTGTGCTGTGCTGTGCTGTGCTGTGCTGTGCTGTGTGTGCTGTGCCCTGCTGTGCTGTGCCCTGCAGTGCTGTGCTGTGCCCTGCTGTGCTGTGCTGTGCCCTGCAGTGCTGTGCCCTGCTGTGCTGTGCCCTGCTGTGCTGCACAAGGGGGGCAGATGTCACCTTCAGCTGAACATGGCTCCCCCTCACCCTGCTGCTCTCACTCCCTGCTCTGGGGACTTGGTTCAGACTCAGCTCTGCCTCCTCCTCACACAGTTCACAGCAAGATTCTTACTAAGTTAAGTCATGCACAATCCAACTGCTTTGCTAATGCAAATCAGGTCTCAATAAACTCCCTTGAATTTCACCAGTGTGGCCCTTACACAGCTCTGGCTCAGTCAAACATCTGAATGAACACTTAAAACCACATGCTCACTCAGTGTATGAAGCTTTACCTCTCCAAGTTCTTTGCTTAATAAGGGCTGAAGAGTCAGACACAGCTTTCACAGAAAAACAGCCTTTAGCAGTTGTGTTTGCAAAATAAAAATCAATTTCCTAACTCTGCCAAGTGAGAAGGAAATGAAAGTTTTCCACAGGCCCCTCTGCAAACACTCCCAGAACTGATGGCACAGATGTGGATTTCAGAGTATCTGTAACAAAAATGGCCTTTGAAAGACATCTGTGGCCACAGAAAAAAACGTGATACAATATCCTCACCCATTTCCAGCTTTGCTCCAGGGTTTGGTTGTTAGTGATTCACATCTCTGACAAAATGTGTCCATGTGAATGATACAGAAAACAGTGGGGAAACAGTCACTGCCTGTGGAGCTTCCAAACACAGCTGAGGGCTGGGATGGTTCATGGCAGACACAGGAGATCAGAGGGCTCGTTTTTCAGCTGGATTTTCCAACACAGAATGTCAACTGTGCTATGAGAGAAAACATTTTTGTGCCTTGGTTCTCATCTAGCATACAGGGGCATAATGAAGGAATAATTCTCTTGGAACAAATGTTATTACTGGAATGAGATTGGATTCAATCCTTTCTGTCACTGGGAAGACTCCTGCTGAAATTCAATGAACAAACACACAAATGCAAAAATCCAAGTGGCATAGATACAAATTATATACATTTATTTTTATTCATTTTAAATAACATTCTTCTGTATAAATTCTGACATATATTCAAATCATACACTTTTTTTTCTTTTAGAAATGCATTTGTAAGCATAGCATATGCTTGGGAGACACCGTATTTGGATGTAGAGTGAGACTGATGGGTTTCAGATGGGAGCAAGTACAACTTTTAAGGCCCACATTTTTCTTATTTTAATCCATTCCTCTGACACATGAAGAGCAGAGTCCTGTGGGAGCTCACTCTAGAACTTCACTTAAAAGAGAAAACTATTTTTATATCCTTTATTTAAAGGAGACTGTGCAAACTTTCTGCCACATTTACATTGCCTATAACACTGAAGAGGATGATGCTGCACAGCAGTGGTTAACTGGCCCAGGATACCTGAAGGATGCTGGATATATCCCCCTCCTCTTTCCTAAATGCTTGCTAAGTTTGCTCAGCCTCGTCCAAGGGAATTATCATTCCAGTAGCTGACATCTCCTGACAGCTCCCCAGGGCTAGTGCTCCTCGTAGCTATATCCAGCTACAGTGGTCCACGAGATTCAAGCTCATCTCTGCTCATTAGCACAACCACTTTCCTGCATATCTGTGGACTCAGAGCTCACCAAATGCTCCCCCAAGCTGAGCCCTGCAGGCTGCCCCGAGCCCTGTCCCACCCCAGCCCTGTGCCCTTAATCTGCTCATTCTGTCCCTTTGCCTTCACTGCCGAGCTGGACTCGCCCCAGCCAGACCAGCTGGACCCTCACACTGCCAGGGATGGTCCCTGGAGCTGCTGTCCCACCAGCCCCTGCCCTGTCACACCTCTCTGCTCTGCAGCTGCTGTCCCGTGCCACGAGTGCCCTTCCCTGGGACAGCCCCAGGACTGCAGCTGGGCAGCATTCCCAGCACAGGGCCCATTGGGAACACCAGTGCACCCAGACTGCCACCTCAGCCCCACAAGTCACCACAATACCCCACCCTGCCCTCGCTGGCTGCTCAGCTGGGCCTCAGAACTGCCCTGAGTCCCCTTCTGGTCCACCTGCCCTACCCCAACCTCAGGACAAACCCCAGCACCAGGGAAGCCTCATGACAAGCAGGGACACACATCGTGGTGCTGGTGGCCTCAGTAACCCTGGCACAAGTGTTTGAGCTCTGCTACCCCTCCACACACAATCCAGCCCAAGGTGACTGGAGACAGAACCAGCTCAGCTTCTTCCTCCCCTCCTGTGGTGCCAGGGGAACTGGTAGGAGCACGGATGATCTGATCTCACATCACCAAAGTCAAACATGAAGCTGTTTATCCTTTCCCTGCTGAGGCATCGATCTCCTTTTATTACTGTTGCTCCTCTGTGCCAAGGCCTGGGTGGCAGGAGGTGGCTGCTGTGTCTCTGCTGACTCATTCTGCCATTTGCCAGTGCCACATCCTCTCTGTGCTCCCTGTTCAGGAACATCCTGTGCCATCCAAATCTGGGCAGCCAGGTCCTTCCTGCCTAACCAAGCTTCCCATCACGTCTTCCAGGCTGTCTTCATCCCTTCATCCAGCTGTGCAACCCACAGGCAGCAGCTGTCCCGCCCTGCAGGGCATCCTGACTCCTCCTCTTCCCAAACACAGAGCCTTTGGATCACTTGGGATGTCAGAAGCAGCCCAGGTGCCAACGCCTCCTGTGCTGTGCCAGGCAGGGACTGGGAGGGCTCAGCACCTGAGCCCACGCTCTGCTTGAGCAGATGGTCCCTATTCCTACAGTGAGACAAAGTCCAAGCCTGTTCCTGTGACAAAGCAGCCCACAGTCACAGCAGAATTTAAGGAAGAGGTGTTTTGTGGCAGAGATGGAGAAATCTGCTAAAGTATTTTAGAAACATTAAAGTGAACAACCTGTCCTTCGTTTGCTTGCTAGAATCAGTGCCAGAAGCCAAAACTTCCCAAATTACCTTTCCCCACCCCATGAAGTGACCAAGTGCAAGTGTATTGCTAGATTAGCACCTCCAAATAATCACCAGCCTGCTCTTAAAAAGTTTGATGAGTAACTCGAGGATTAGCAATATCCAGATTTTCTCCTCAAGTCCTCCCCCGTTTTATGACAAAAGTAACATTGCTCTGAATGACGTGAGTCAGATTTATTACCTGAAGTATGAGACCTCACCCAGGCCCACCACAGGCAATGGGAGCTTTTCCATCAGCCTTTTTTCCATCAGTAGGGCCTATATACATTCCCACTTTCTGCCCTCACCATTTCCCTTGGTCATCCTCAATGATTTTCATTCTGACTTGCCATGCCTCATCTTTAAATCAGGCAGCAAGTTTTTGAGGCAGAAATGGCATCTCTGAGCATGTGTTTGAATCACCTACTTCCCCCTCTCCCAAGTTTCCAAAGATAAGAGAAACCTCCTCACAGCACCAAAACCCAAATAAATAACCAACATGTTATCTCTACCATTTCTCATCTGGAGAAATACTCCCTTTGTCCTGGCTCAGAAGATGCATCCACCAGCTCCTGTATCACCATTGTCCCACCACACACAGCAAATGAAGCTGCAGCTCTGAGGCTGGGCAAGAGTGATGGGAAATATTTGTTTCTTGCCCTGTTCCCATGCAGTAGTTTGATTTCAGGGGTGTGACAGATGGCACGGGGAGCACAGCCCCTGCCCTGAGGCACACACACTGCAGGCACCAACCCAGCAGCTCCATGGTCTGAGCTCCCTGTGCAATGCTGCCTTGTTTTCTCTGCTAGCAGCCCACCAGCCTCCCACCAAAACCAGAGGAATCCATGAAACCTGTTCCCTGTGGTGTTTTTTTGACAACTGCTTCCCCATCACTACCTTGTGCTACTTGAAATTCTGAAAGCATCTGTGCACTTTTACCTTCTGAGCCTCGAAGTGCAGACTGGATCCTGGGAGCTCTTCATCCCAAAGCTGTTTCCACCCAAATCCAGGATTCCTTTGCTTTTGGCCCTCAGGAAGCCAGAGGCTGAGCTCAGCCCTCCAGGCGTGTCAGCTCAGCAGGGATGGCAGTGGGATCCCTCCCACTTAGGAGAACCTCAGCCACTGAGCCCAGGCTCTCAGCGGGTTTGTGATAGGGTATTTGCATTTTGTATAGAGTCTTAAAAGAAGGAATACATTGGTGCATCCAGTTTTTGGACACCTACTCAGCCCTAGTCATGGCAACACTGGTATCCACTCTGTATTTGAAGGAATGGCATCATTTCACAGATACAAGTAGGGAGAACTCACATTTTCCTAAAAAAGAAGTTATTCAATGACAGTGGAAGAAAAGCTTAAAGCAGTTGGTGTTTGCCAGAGGCCCAGCTCCAACAATATTGCCATCTCATTTACAGTATTTTAAACAATCCTCATTTTTTTTTCTTTTTAAAACAACGTCACTAACCGCTGTACAATTAAAACCTAGAGGATAAAACATGACCTGGGGAGTGGGAGAGGTCGGGGAGGGGCTCATGGTTTTGTTGTTGGGGATTTTTTGGTTGGTCAGTTGGTTGCTTGTCTTTTTTACAAATAATTACAAATACAATTCCAAGAAGATATATTACATTTTATATACAGAACACACCATTTCTATCAGGGTAGGGTATTAAGCCTGGCTTTTATTTTTACATGGCAACCCTGAGATGTCTTGTCGTCTTCCCTTGCACAGAAACTATACAAGTTCATTAACTCCTTCTAGAAAAAATGGATTGCTATGTCTTAATAGCATCATCACCCTGTATAAATACTCAGAAAGGGAAAAGCTTAGTCTCTTCCCTAACTCAAATGTTCTTGAGAATTTTTTTCCTGTTTCCCTGCTTAGGGGGGAACAGAGAGAGGTGACATTTATAAGTGTGCAACTCACTCCTCCTACTTGCCTTTTGTAGTACAGTGAACAATTACTTCCCTTTTTATTTTGTTCTCCTTTTCAAACAAGTTTCTATCAGGAAAGAAGATGATGCCTTTCCAAAGATCTGTTTCCTGAAATTCCACTGTTACTTCATGAGCTACTTCTCTGACTAAAGAATGAAGACACAAGTGTTGGGTTGGCTGGAAAACAAGTAGCTTCTGACTCTTTGTTGGGTTCTGCTCTCTCTGCCCCACCACCCCTTCATAAAAAAATGTTTCAATAACAGTGAATTCTATGGATCTTTATGGAGAACAGGACACTGAATGCATTTCACCACACTACCTGAAATTCAGATGTACTGCACTGTCTTCTGCTCACCTGCAAGCTACAGCACGCCTGGCACCAGAGAGTATCTGAAGAGCAAACTCCTCTGCGGGGAGCCTTGGCACGGATCCTGACAGCCCTTCCACAAGCCCTGCACCTTTTGGAGAAGCAAACTTTGGAACAGCTGGATGACCTCTAAGCTTTATAGTTATGCATGGGAGTGGTCAGCGTGAGCTGTCCATTGGGGGCCACCTCATTGCCATCATCCTCCAGCAGCCCTGACACGTCAGCGTTGGGAATGCTGTCGTGGTAGCTGCTGAAGCTGATGTTGTCCTCTTTGAGTTCAATGGTCCAGAAGGGAGCATTCAGCTTTCGGTTCTGATACTCACGGTACATGTAGACAGCACCCACAAAGCCCATCAGCAGGACCACAACAATGATGATCACTGTCAAAATAATGATGTTGAACTGAGTCCACGAAACATCTGCGAAAGCAGAGGTGCTGTTGTCAGAAGAGCTTATAGGAAATATTGTCTGTAGAGTTGTTGGTGACAAAGTACTGTTTAGCACTGCCGTGGAAAAGGATGTGGCCTTGGTGGTGTTTGGAGCAGAAGTTGTAAACTCCGTTGGTTCTGGGCCAAGAGTCGTTTCTACAAAACAAATTAAAAAATGATCAATAAAAAAATCTGCTGAGCTGAAAATCACACACAAACCTAAGAGATTTGACACTCATATCACAGTTATTATGGTAATTAAGGCTACACTGCTAAACTGGTATTTTTTCAAAGCAGTCTGTCCAGGGTTGTGTTTGGGTTTTTTTAATATAATTCCATGTGCTAAGTGCCCACGGACTGCAGGACTCCTCTGAAAAGTCTGGTGCTGAGGGACACGTGCAGTAGTCAGGATTCAGGGTTCAGTACAGGAGCTCATGATGACAGCAAGTCCCAGCCCAGCTCCTGTTCAGACCAGGAAAATGGGGCTTCACCAAGCTC
Organism: Cisticola juncidis; assembly: GCA_013400215.1. Lineage (NCBI taxonomy): Eukaryota > Metazoa > Chordata > Aves > Passeriformes > Cisticolidae > Cisticola > Cisticola juncidis. The sequence goes on from VXBR01006562.1 coordinate 538,598, forward strand.
AGCAAGTTTAGACTCTGAACCAATGTGTCCCTGTGTGGGCTGCACACTCAGACACAGCAACTCCAGGAGCTTAAACCCTTCACAACAAGGGCACCAGATGTAGGATTTTGTTCACAGTATTATTATTTCTGCCCTACTTGTACAAACAACCCAAACAGAAAAAATGAACCTCAAGTACTCAGCCATCTCAGCATTTTGCAGCAGGTTCAGTGTTTGCACCACTTCAGATTAAATGGGCAAAATAACCCCAGATCTGCTTTCCAATGAAGTCCTACACAAGCCACACAGAGACCCCAGATCTACACAGCCATAAGCAGAAGGTCACCAAATCACAACAAAAAAGACTGTGGATGTTCTTCAGAAGCTTTTGAACACAGCAGAGGCCAGTTGGGACCTTGGTTTGGTTTCAGCTGCTGGCATGGGTGCACACAGGAAGGATCAGAACATGGGAACTACCAGACTGTGCTCTGTCTTTTCCTTGGCACTGAATAGCCAAGAACCTGCCTTGCTTCCAGCAGCCATGGGATAAAACTCCCTTCTCAGTTCAGGAGTCAGGTTGACCTTGAGATCTCAGGGTGGGATGTGAATTCATTATGCCTGCATCAAACTTGTTGAGATACAGGCCTCAGAGCATCATAAATCTGTAAGCTTACAAATGTAGCTAACAAAGCATTTCCTCACATGAATAACCTGATCTATTTTAGATTCTCAAGTCCAGGCAACAGGAACACTCCACAAGCTGAAGCCCCAATCAGCCAGAATGTTCTCTGCACCTATTGCTCCACAGGACTCTCTGCATCCTCTTTCCCACTCTCTTCCTGCCAACAGAAAAGCAACTTCATTTCAAATCCACATCCAGCTGCAGCAATTACAGCTGACAGTGCCTTGCTGTATGGATCCAGCTTCCAGCTCTCCTGAACATCCACTAATTATGATTGAGGAGGAGAGTCACTTCCGAAGGACTAATTTTGCACTAAGTCACATCTCCAATGGCAACAGGAGCTGGAAATATTCAGCACATGTCCTGCCAGGAGCCCTCAGGGGAACTCCCACAAGTTAACTTTGGGCTGTCACATTCCCAGTTCAGGCAACTGAGAAAAAAATTCCTCTGGAAGGAGCATCACACACCTAATTGAGGTTCCTGCTCAGAGAGTCCTCCCTGCAGCAGCTCCTCTGCTCTCTGCAGCTCCTGCCTTAGGTTTGATAAGGACACTGAGGGTGCTGAATGCCAGAAGGCATTTCCCTATGGCATGACAGCCAAAGGTTTGCAATAGGAAGCAACATGATAGGAGCAAGAGATTCCTGGAAAACCTTTGTCTTTGGGAAAAGATGAGGAATTCAGTCATCCTTTCCAAATTCCTTCACCAACACTCAATCCCTGGCAAACCCTGTCAGTAGCTATAAGTAGGGAAAAAACAGAACCGACACAATGGCTGATTCACCAGCAAGGAAACAGCATTTTCTGGGCTTTATTTGTGAGTCAGCATCAGCTCAGGGCTGGCAGGGAGGCCGGGGGTGAAGACATTTCCTGGCACTCCCAGGAACGTCACGCTGAAGTGCGGGGCTCTGGCCCCGGCGCCGCTTCCGGGCTGTGACACGGCGCTGCCTGCTCCGCTCCCGGGCCGTGCCAGCTCTCCAGATGTCCCCGAGCTGCTCCTGGAGAGCAGCAGCTGCTCTCTCAATGGGCTCCTTGGCAGCTCCTCGGATCCAGCTGCTCCACTGAAGCACCGGCTCCGCAGAGCTGCGCTGGAGGAGCCCTGGCAGAGGCCACGTGCCCACTCTGGGGAGTGGCACAAACCACCCTGCACCAGCACCGGGGCCCTGCTGGGCCTCCCTGTAACCAAATTTCTCAGAGATCGTGGGCATAAAGTGCTGTGGAACGAGATTTGAGCTATTCCAAACTGGGCCTCAGCTTTTGGCCTGTGCAGAAAGTAGATAAGCTTGTGGCACAGCTAGAAATTGGGTTAAGGTGTGGGTATCAACAGAATAGGGCAATTTCTGTAACGACACAGTAGCTGCCTTAAACTGTGATTGTTTACATATCTGTCCATGCTCACTGCCAATAGAAATGCACCTGTTATTGTAAACTATTCTTGCTGTATTTAACAGGCCATTTCATGAATAAAGAGGAGAACTTATGTTATAACCAGTTTGGTTCAGACCTGCATTGCTCTGTCCCAACCCCAGATAAAGTCCCACGCTTCACCTCCCCATCGCAGCAGGAGCTCCACCTGCTCTGGGGCTGAAAACACTCACTTGGATCCTTTCAATATCCTCTCTCTCTGCCTTGAAAGCACCACAGTCCTGGTCAGGCTTGAGACTCTGATGGCCCCTGTGGATACAGGAGCTTTGCCCAGGCTGTGCAGAACCTGGGGTCTCATTTCAGTTGTGACCTCTGAAACAGAGCATGGGTGATGATTTCACTCCAGACACAGCTCAAATGCACTGGTGATTTATGAAAATCTTAACCTGAGACAAGTTAATGCTCAGTAACTTCAGCATGTCAGGTTTTAGGCAATTTTTGTTTAAGGAACTGGAAAGAAGCTGGACATCTTTAATTGCTTAATAAAAAACGGGAAACGTGTCAGGGGGAGAGGAAAGCTTAAGGAGCATGTCCCAGGCTTCTTGAAAGGGAACAGGCTTTCCCCACATCAGGAAATGGCTATAATAATGCCATTTAAATAAAACTGAATGGTGAAAACTTCAAGTACCCAAGCAAAGCCATACATACTGATTTTAGTGGAGCAAGGTCATGTGGATCCTTGCACAAAGGCAGAGCTGTGCAGGGGGAGGTAATGGATGGGCTGATGTAAAAGTGCCATTTCCAGCCCTGTTACACCTAATGAGCATCCAACTTTGCTGTACTGATCATTTCCTGAGCAGGGAAGGACTCTGTGATTACACACCCAGAGAGCAGCACAGGAGTGACAACCACATTAGCTCCTGATGGAAGATCTGAACTGAATCTCTGTCCACAACAACAGCAAATTTGTGCCCAAATACTTCCCTGAACTCTGGATTCTTTCATCTAATACATCCCACTGGTAATGTTTCCATGCATGGTGTTGGACATCCACCATGAAAACTGACCTTCAGATAACCACTGGAGGAGCAACTCCAGAACCATTTTCTCTCATTCTATGTTAAATACACTACAAATAGATTGAGTTTTTCCAGCCTGTTCAGTAGCAGTGCCTGCCAGGGTCTGGAATCAGGGTGGTTACAGAGCTGACTCTAAACCACCCTCCAAGGCCAGTAGGCACCAATGAGTGGGCACTGGAGTTGTCTGCCCAGGGAGGTGGTGGAGTCACTGTCCCTGGATGTGTTTAATGTAAGACTGGACATGGCACTCAGTGGTTTAGTTGATGGGGATTTGTTAGGTTATAGGTTGGACTAGATGATCTTAAAGCCAGTCTAGTTCATTCAGTGATTCTGTGATTCTGTTACAAAGATCTGGTTTTCTCCTCTGCACCAGACGCCAGATAAATCCAAACTAATGCAAACAATGAACAGCATTTCCTCTCCAACCTTTGCCCAGCTGCACAGTGAGCCTGGAGCAGCAGTTTTTACCTTTCCTGGTGCAGTTGGAGCCCGGGGGGTCCCTGGTGTAGCCCTCCTGGCAGAGCTCGCAGTGGAAGCCGGCGGTGTGGTACAGGCAGCCCAGGCACTCGCCGCTGTCGGGCCGGCACACGCGCGGGGACAGCGCCGGGTCCACGTTCCCGTTGCACTCACACCTCACGCAGACGCTGTCCGAGTTGTAGTAGCCCCGCTCACACTGGTTGCAGTTGAGGCCAGTGTACCCCGGCCTGCACTGGTCACACCTCGGGACACTCTCGCCAGGCTCTGCAGGACAGAAAGCAAAGCAGGGATGTGCCACAGCCCCTTGTGAGACACCCTGTGGGGTTTGTTCTGTGGGGTTTGTTCTAAGGGGTTTGTGCTGTGGGGTTTGTGCTGTGGGGTTTGTTCTAAGGGGTTTGTTCTGTGGGGGTTGTTCTGTGGGGTTTGTTCTATGGGGGTTGTTCTGTGGGGTTGTTCTGTGAGATTTATTCTATGGGGTTTGTTCTGTGGGGTTTGTTCTAAGGGGTTTGTGCTGTGGGGTTTGTGCTGTGGGGTTTGTTCTAAGGGGTTTGTGCTGTGGGGTTTGTGCTGTGGGGTTTGTTCTAAGGGGTTTGTTCTGTGGGGGTTGTTCTGTGGGGGTTGTTCTGTGGGGGTTGTTCTGTGGGGTTTATTCTGTGGGATTTGTTCTGTGGGGTTTGTTCTGTGGGATTTGTTCTGTGGGGTTTGTTCTGTGGGATTTGTTCTAAGGGGGTTGTTCTGTGGGTTTTTTCTATGGGATTTGTTCTCTGGGGCAGGACCACAAGACACCCTGACAAAAATCAGCAGCCACCAAGTATTGACCAATCTCAAATTTTAAGCTGAAAACATGACTTCTGAACAGCAGCACTTCCTTTGTTAGTAGGGAAAAAACAGCTTTGGGGAGTTTTGATGCCTTGTACCAATCTCACAGAGCAAACTTGGCACGTTGCTAAGGAAATAAGATTATTATTCCTGAATTCTTCCATCTCAAACAGGCAATTTCAGAGAACAGCTGGAACTATATCAGGGATGCTTGCAATCCAAATGAACTTTTAGGTCTATACAAAACCAGAAGCAGCTTGCTTGCAAAATGCATTAGGGAAATATAAAAAAACCTTACATGTGACTATTACAGCACTGACTTCTCTTAGTTACACTGGGGAATCTCTGCATGGAGTCCCACAGAGATGTTCAGAAGCAGACTCAGAGGCATGGAGGGCTACATGGCACTGCTGAGCATCTCCTGCCCCCCTCCTGCCTACCACAAGCTCAGCAGCCTCTGCAAAACTTTGCAGGTTCTTCAGAGCAGACTGCAGCAACACACTGGGAGCTGGAACTCGACTTTAAATCCCTTCCAAACCAAACCATTTTGTGATTCTGATCCCTCCCCTGCACAGCTGCTCTCACAAGAGGCAACACAAACACCAGGGACCCATCACAGCAGGTGCTGCCTCCAGTGCACACAAACAGGAGCTCAATGGGCTATAAAACACCCTGCTGGGCTGACACACTCTGAGGGGAGGTTTAACTGAGGAGAGCAACCTTCACCATGAGGAATGAGACCAAAACAAGGGGCTCACGTATGTGGCAGGTGCCAGTGGATGCCACGATGGAGCAGGGGCAGTGCTGGCAGCCGTGGGTGCTGCGGTAGAAACCCTCCCTGCAGAGCTCACAGTGCTTCCCCTCCGTGTTCTCCTGGCAGTCCAGGCAGGTGCCTGCAGAACAGAGGGGAGAACAAGCAAACATTCAGCAGCAGGAACTGGAGCAGAACATTTGGAGCAAGAATCCACGTGGAACACACTCAATTATCAGAGCTCACAGGTGGGTTTGGATGCCCTCTGGCCAAAACATGATCCTGGCCTCTTATGACCTTCTGATGCTCATCCCCTCGCTCCACATGCACACAGATAATGGGAAAAAGCAGGTGGCCCCAGCAGAGAGCCCCACAGCTCACCACTGAAAGGTCACTGCAGGTAAACTCGAGTTCTCAGTGTTAAAATTCTCCTCAAGGAAAGCAGTGAAAGTTGGCATTTGTACCACTGAGATGGAAACTGATACTTCCAGTCCCCGCTCTCGTGAGGGGCCCCTCAGGTTTATGCCTTTGTTTTTTTTTGTGTGCAGCCTCCTCCTGGACCCCAGAGCTGGTGGTGAGGGCTGAGGACATGCCAGTGTCCTGCTTTGGGGGCAGGCAGCTCCATCCCACCAGCAGGGCTGCAGCTCCTCCAGCCCAGGACAAGGCAGCAGCACTCCCTGACCTTCCCAGAGAGCAGAGGAGAAGTGGGGCTCACGTGAGCCCCTGCCCTTCCTGGGGAAGCCCCTGAATCAGAAACTCGACGTGCCGTGTCCTCACAGACACCGTGTCCTAATGGCCTCCAAATTGCATTTTGATACTACTGTGACCAAGAAGAAAAATCTCCTTAGTTACAAAAGCACAGGCTCTATATAAAGCCCATCCATCACCAGGAACACGCTGTAATTCAGCTGGCTCCTCGGTGAGGTGGCAGGGAGCTGAGGGAAATTGGATTAAATCCCATGTACCAGACTCTGCAAAGGCACCAGCCCTCCCTATAAACAGGGGTGGCCAGAGCAGTGTGAGAGCACAGACAGATCCACTGAGCTGACCCAGCAGAGCTGCTGGGGGATGGGGAAGCCTCATATCAACACCAACCACAGGAAAAAATCCTGATTGAGGTTTATGCTGACTGTTATAAAACCACAGCAGATTTCCTTATTAATATCAGAACAGTTTGGCTCCCTCACAAGCCTGACAGAGCTGCTGCTCCTTAATTCCCACAGTGATGACTCCACAGCCAAGCATCCCCAGCCAGCCTGGCATGTCCCTGCAGCCAGCCTGGCATGTCCCTGCAGCCAGCCCTGATGCCAAGGCAGGAAGCAAACCCGGGAATGGCTGATTCACCCACCCAGCAGGGCCCTGCCTGCACCCCTTGCTCTGCATCACCTCCCACACACTGTTTGCTCTTCCCTCAGCAGCCTGTCAGGCACGAGCCAGTGGTTTTTGTGGGAGAGATGTCAGGTTTAGCAAGGAAAATTATCTGCTATGCTTGGTTTGTCCAGCTGCAAACCTGGATCAACAATCTCAGTGGGATGGATGTCTTGGACAGGGAAGCTGACCTGCCTGGTCACAGGACTGTGCTTCCCAAGCACTAAGAGAGGCATAAATCTGGAATCACACCTGTATTACCTTGGTCATTTCAGGACCAATGTCTTTCCCATCAGCAGAAATCAGCCCCATCCATCTCCCCCAGCCCTGCAGAATGGCTGTGTGTGCCTGAGTCAGCTCATTGCTCACACAGTCAGCTATCACTGGGGAGAGCCTCAATAATTAATAGCACTTCTCATCCTGATAATGCCCTCAGGAAGGATCAGAGCTCCCAGCAGCCCAGCTGGGAAGCAGGAGCCCACCTCAGAGCACACACACACCACGGAGTGCAGGGGTCATGGCAGAGGAAGCGCTGTCGGCTGGGGAGCTCCTGCTGCCCGAGTTATTTATTTATGCCCAGTAATTTCAAACATGACTCCTGGACAGAGGGATGCCAAGCAGGAGGCAGCTGCAGAGCCAGCAGAGGGAGCCCAAAGTATAGCATTAATGGGAAAAAACTTTGAAAATTGGACAAAGGCTACACAGAATTAATGTAAAGCTGGGGAGGTTACACAGAGTGCAGTCTCTAGAGCAGGAGTCTGATCTAATTTTTAATCAACTTCATTCTCTGTTCTGGTTTTGTTTGGTTCCCTCAGCCACAGCAGCAAATAGAGCAGATGGAGGAAAATTTAAGAAGAAATAAATAAATAAATAAAATGTTGTCAAATCAACAATAGGTCATTAAGCAAAATGAGGGGTTTTCATTGCAGTGCTGTGGGCAGCACTGGGCAGTATCAACAGAAAAAGCAGCCCCATCCCAGGAGCAAGATCTGTGCTGGGTTTTCTTTGATAAATCAAGAGCAGGAGGAACATTGAGGGGAAAAAAGGAAGAGCAGATTATCCTCCTCCTTCACAAAACCCACGCACCCAGCTCCAAATCAGTAACACAGCTGATGTGTGCACAGCTTTAGTGACAGCCTTGGATCCTTCAATGCTGCTAGGACATGAGCACACAGAGTGCAGGATAGGAGTGAATGCAGCAATTCATCCTCAAGGGAAGGCAGGAATTCAGCCCCAGGGAGCACAAACCCAGTGCCCACGGACCAGGGCATTCCTCTGCTGCAAACACTCAGCCCATGAGGGAACACGCTGGCACAGATTGCCCAGAAACACCCGACTTCATGAGCTCTGCCTCTCCACCAACAAATTCTGCAACATTCCTTTAATTATTACCCCTTACTAAGCTCCTGGATGAGTATTACAGAACTGCCTTTCAGCCTGGAAGTTTTGAGGAGGATTTGGAATTTGAAGTGAGTGCTGCATGAAGAGAGCAGGCAGTGCTCCTCCAGTGCCCTCCCATGAGCTGTTCAAGCACAGGAGCCTCGACATTTGCACTCCATCAACATCTGAGTGAGTGAGACAGTAAAAGAAATAATCATGGAAAATGAACAAGGCCAATTTATAAGAAGTGGGCAATATTAATTCCATGCTGCCAGTTTTTACCAGCTCTGATCCTGCTGTCTGTGGCAGCAGCTCCCCTTACATCAGTGCCAGCACAGTTTATGTTTCCAGGTAAACAGCAGGCACACAAAAGGTCTTTAAAGCCCATGTTGTGTGTTTGTGTAAGTGCAGAGAACAATGGAGCCCCAGCTTCTGATGCAGGCTGCTGAATTAGGGCTCTGCACACAGCCTAGGCTAAAACACACATCCTTCACTGCCTTCCTTCAAAGGAGACCAACCCTGACCTTGCATTCCCATATCAGGTAAAGGTAAAGATTTTGGGGCACACAAGGCAAAAAGATTTAGATGAAGGGGGTAAGAGCAGAGTGTGCTGAATGACAACAGAAAAAGCAGAGACAGAGGGGCAGGTGGAGCCCCACAGGAGGTCACAGGAGGACAGGATCACCTGTGGAGCTGTCACAGCTCTGGGAGTGGTTGTTGCACTGGCAGGGCTCACACGCGCTCTCGTTGAAGCTGTAGAAGCCCTCACTGCACCGCTCACACTTCAGGCCCGTGGCACCAACCTTGCACTGGCACTTCCCAGAGCTGCAGAGGGAAAAACAAACAGTGAGATCTGGCTGGGAGGCATCCCAGGTACAAACCTGCAGGCAGGGTTTGGGATTCCCTTTCTTCCTTTCTGCTGGAAGCAGGACAGGAAACCCAGGGGCAACCATTTCCAAAAAGTGATGGGGAGTTCAGGAAAGTACGAGTGTCTGCCAAGCCAGTGGCCCTGACAGCAATTCCCAGCTGGGCACCAGAAATCATTGCTCATTCTAGAAAGCCTTGGCCCAGAGCCATCCCCTTGCATCAGCCCCAGCAGATGCTCCCAGCAGCCCCTCTGCAGTCCCTGCTGCACAAGCACCTGCACCAGCCCTGGGTGCTGCAGGGCACGGGCACACCGTGGTCACTGTGCCTGAACAATCCCACGTGGGTCCTGCTCTCCCCTCCACATCAGTGCTGAGCAGTACCTCCCAGATTTTCTGTGAGCAGCCAATTCCCTGCTCCCCACCTGCTCTCCTGGCTCCCCTGGGAGCAGCTCGTGTGTCCTGCCTGGCCCCAGCCAGGGCAGTGTCAGCCACCTGCACTCCCTGCTCCCTCCATGATCCCATTTATCCCTCCCACATCTCCATGGACACTTGGGCAAGGCCCCTCTCTCCAGCTGAATTCTACCCAGTAAAGCCAGGGAGAGACAGGAGAGGCTCCCACTGCAGCTGACTGGGACAGGAGCTGTTGACTCGGGCACGTTGTGACTGCAGGGAGGGTGGAGCTGTGAGCACAGAGGGCACTGCTGGTGGCTGCCATGAGCAAACAAATACCAGCAGCTATAAAAAGCAAAGGTTACCCTCATTCCTTTGGCTTTTTGTGCCACTCTCTCCACACAGAGGCTTCAATGCTTTGCTTTCCTAACAGACTTCATACACCAGCACCATTCAGCTCAGCTCTCAGGGGAATCACAGGAATGGATAAATGCTCCTTCCCTCCAGCCCTGGCACAGCACTGCTGGAGGTGCTGATCCCACCTGCACACCAGGAATGGCCAAGCCAAGGCACAGAGAGCCCCCAGAGCCTCTGCACATCCCCACAGCCCTGGGGGACCTGCAGGGAGCCCTGCCCTGCCTGCAGGGAGCAGGGACAGCAACCCCAATAAACAGCATTTGGGCCCCTCCAGGGGCTGGATTTACCTGTAGGGGCTGGATTTACCTGCAGGGGAGGCAGCAGCACCCACAGACAGCCCCTACACCCTGCAGCACCCTCTGAGCTCTGCCCTGCATAACCTTCACCCCTTCAAACACCTTTGAAGCACCTTTGAAACACCTTTAAAATTCAGCATTTCAGGGCTCACTGTGCCTGCACAGAGCTCAGCCATTGTCACCCCTCTCCTCCTGGGAAGAGTGAGCAAGGCACAATTTGCTCCCAAAAGCCTCCAGAAAAATCTGCTGATTAAAACTAATAGATGTTTGATGCACTGCTGATGTGTTGTTTTTAATTAAAACACAGTAGATTGTGATATTTTGGGCAAGACATTGCTTCTGTTAGAAATTAGCATAATTCAGTATTTCTGTTGTTTGTTTGCTTGCCAAAGGAAGAGAAACTACTCACCAAAATATGGACCTCAGCCCAAGGGGCTACACAATTAAATAGTTGTAGAATCTGAAATCTCAAGCATATTTAATGGCCTGATTACAAGAAAAAGAAATATGATGTTTCCTTGCTCTCCTGGCCATTATCTGGAAGTGCAGCAGGCAGATGCAAAATTCAAAGGCACGCTGGTAAGCAGCTCAGTATGTTTGGCTGGTAAGCAGCTCAGTATGTTTGACTTTTAAAGGGCTTTTCACAAGACCCAACATTAATCCAAACCTTGTCACAGTGTTTAAAATAAGCACAAACAAAAAGCAGCTTTTTTTATTATTTGCTCCTGACTGCTACTGCTATTCCTGTAAGAGGGCAGGGACAGGCAGGGAAAAGCATGTGCCATGGGGAGGAAAATCTGATGTTTAGCCTGAAAATGCATCCTCTGGGGATGCACTTTATGAGGAGGTTTTGTAGGATCAAGCATTTGAGCTGCAGCATCTTCACCCTCCCTGGCTCCCTCCTGAGGTTCAGAGAGCTCTGTTTGACTCCCTCTTGTCCCTGATCCAGAGCCTTTTTCTCAGTGACACCCTCCTCTTCCTCCCTGCTTCCACCCAGACTCCCATTTCATTTCTTTCAAGGAGCTTTATTTCCCCAATGACCCTGCTAGAGCTCAGTTCAGCATTTTGGGGCACAGTCCCTTGATTTTACTCGTTAGCTTAGAAATAACAGGAAAGAAAGCTTAAAAAAAAAAGAAAAGAAAAAAGACTGTTTGGAAAGTTTGGTTTGAATGCCTCTTGAGCAGACCTTTTCTCAACATGTTACACATGGCACAGAGCCAAGTCCTGCATGTGCAAGAATTAAATCACTCAGCAAATATAAAGCTTTGCCTGTGGTCATTGCTTCCACAGAATAAAGCCCCCTTACAACACTCCTTTTTATAGCTCCAGCCCAGCAAAGTCTGTCAGACACTTTTTAAAGCAAAGGTCAATGATATAAATGCATTGAAACCACAGAAAAAAAAAATCCTGTTAACAGACCAATTGTGCCCATAAAAATCCAGAAATTTGAAAGAAAAGACCCACAGTTTAATACTTGCACAGTGAGAACTGAACTGGATTTTGAGTAACAGCCAAGAATTTCGTTTTGGGGGGAAGTGGGGGGAACGAGGGGGATGGGAAGAGGGAAACGTTTTGATGCAGCAACATCAATTACTCAACTCCCCTTCAGATGATGATTAACCCCTCTGAAGCCAGCCAATGTTCAGCTCTCACAAAGAATTGATATAAATATGTGTTGGGATAAAACCAGACTTCCAGTAACCAAAGTCTCCTGCCAGCAGTGGTTTCTCCCAGGTTTTTATGAATAGGCTCACTCTGGAGACCATGTAGGTGGTGTGTATCACCATCACATCATCCATCAGCTTTACAGATGTTTCCTGCTGATTAAAACCATCACCAGAGGCACTGGCAAAAGGAGCAGGCAGTGGTTGCTGGTCAGGGCACAGCCACATCAGGGCTTGGATCCAGCATGGAACGATCTGACCCTCTGGGGATGAGGGCCACACGCCAGGATTGGGACTCCCCAAGGCAGGAGCTCTCACCACCCTCATCCCTCAGGCTCTGCCTCAGGAGACAGCCTGGGGCTGGTCTAGGGCACAGCCACCCCAGGCAGCCCCATTCCCACACACGTGGGGCAGGGCAGTGTAACTAAAGCAAAATACTGGGGCAGAGGACAGCCTGCACCCCAAAATGTACCTGCAAAAGCCATCCTGGTTTCATTCCCAGTCCCCAGAGCTCCCTTCCACTCCTCTCAAGGGGAAAGAACCACAGGATCCTGGCACTTGCCAAGTGATTTGTGGCAGCCAAATGTTCCCTGGGGTGGGATTTTACACAGGACTGCAGCTGCACAGGTACAGAAGTCAGGGGGACACACCAGAGACACCCCAGCCCCCCTGGACACTGGTAAAGGGGGGGACTGCAGACAGTTTAACCCCACTTGGAAGTGTCTCAGGAGCAGGGCACAGAGAACAGAACCCCTGAAGCCACAGAGCACCCTGCAGATGATTTTCTGCCAGGTCTGGTGGCTGGGGAAGGGCACAGTGAGAGGATGGGCTTGGGAGCTGTACAGACTGCACAGGAACTCAAGGCCTCCTCACAAGGGGAAAAAAAGCATTAAAGTATCTGTGAGCTGAGACAGACCACAGTGTGCAGCCACATCTGCAAGGGCTCCCCACTCCTCCTCCACAGAAACATCTTGATTTTAGCAGGGACGTGACAGGCACAAGATGGATGTGAGGATGAAGGACCATGGCCTTAGGGGCTGTTTGGAGACAAGCTGTGCACAGTTAATGGTCTAACAGAAAACCCTCAGCAGGCTTCAATCATTCCTTTTTTTCCTTTTCTTTTTTTCCCCCCAAGGAGGAAGAAGGGAGAAATTAATTTTGAATATTCACCAGAAAAGCCTGGATGCCTAAGTGAGAGCCCAGGGAGTCCTTGGCCATGTCAGACCCAGCCAAAGCAGCACAGCACCAAGCTCTTGTACCTTTATTTTCAAAACACAGGTTATTGGTAACATTTTGGGGCACAGTCAGAGAAGGAGGGAGCTTCCATGGGTCTCAAACCATGCAGATGAGCCATGCAAAACCTACAACAAGAGTTTTGTCAAATCCATTTCTTGTCTTCACCTTGAAGCACAGAGCACACACCCACACCCTGCCCAGCTCAGCATCTCCCCAGAGAGCTGGGAGGGGCACTGCCCTAAGAAAGGGGAAACTGAGGGCTACACCAGCCTTCCCTGGACATCTCCAGGTGCCATCTCCAGCTTCACCTGTGCCCCATCCCCTGGGGAACCCCCAGAGACAGCAGTGCCCCTCAGTCACCCCAGCAGGGCCTGGAACAGCCACAATTAACAGCAGTGACCACACCCCGTGTGAATGAGGGAAATCACATTGAGCTAGAGCAGCTTTAAAACAAACCCCATGAAAAGGCTTTGTCACACTTTGATGGGATAAGACAAAAGGATTCTGCACAGGATTAGGAGGATTCAGAAGAGATGACTCCAGAAATGGTGTGTTCCTCCAGCAAGCTGGGCTCCTTCAGTGCTGATTTTCTGTGATGTCTGTCAGCAGCAAAGGGATAAATCTCTCTTACACTTTCCTGGACAATGTGGAAAAGTTCACATTTGAAAGGTAAATGCTCCAGGACACTTTGGTGGGAAACCAATGGTGTTAACACTCAGAATCACAGAATAATTTAGATGGAAAAGGCCTCCAAGATCACTGAGTCCAACCTTTGACCGAGCAGCACCAGAGCACTGAGTGCTGTGTCCAGTTTGTGAACACTTTCAACAAACTGGATGGGGATGGGATGGGGACTCCACCACCTCCCTGGGCAGCCCCTTCCAATGCTTCCCAACCCCTTCCATGAAAAAATTCTTCCTGATGTCCAACCTATCCTCCCCTGCTGCAGCTTGAGGCCACATCCTCTCATCCTGAAGATACCAAGAGCCCTCCCAACCCATGTGCTGACTCCACTGTCAGTCACTTCTTGCAGTTTCAGCACGTGGGGAAGAGGAGGGCAGGAAAAAGCCCCACATTGGGCTTCTCCTCCCCACTCCCTCAGCTCAACCCAAAGCTGCTGGCGGCAGAGGAGGCTCTGTGGGAGAGTCAGTGGGGCCAGGGCCAAGCCCTGCCCCAGCCACCCCTGTGAGGGCACAAGAAGCAGAGCTTTATGGGCCAACACTGGGCCATTGTGTGCCACATTCCTCTCCCGTGCTGGGGCACGGCAGCTGTTTCATAGGGCAGCCCTTGAAGGAGCAGGGACACTTCACAGCTCTGAAAGGCCACTCTGTAAATGTCAAAGGGCCACCTTGTCTGGCCACCAACGCCTCCACAGCCCCAGCTCCCCCGCCAGGGAAAGCTGGGAATCTCCAGCCTGGGCTGGGGAAAGGCAGGAATCTCCAGCCTGGGCTGGGGAAAGGCAGGAATCTCCAGCCTGGGCTGGGGAAAG
>VXBR01006562.1:553077-566813 GCA_013400215.1 Cisticola juncidis
GGAAAGGCAGGGATCTCCGTCCTGGGGTGGGGAAAGGCAGGAATCTCCAGCCTGGGCTAGGGAAAGCTGAGAATCTCCAGCCTGGGCTGGGGAAAGCTGAGAATCTCCAGCCTGGGCTGGGGAAAGGCAGGAATCTCCAGCCTGGGCTGGGGAAAGCTGAGAATCTCCAGCCTGGGCTGGGGAAAGGCAGGAATCTCCAGCCTGGGCTGGGGAAAGGCAGGAATCTCCAGCCTGGGCTGTCTGCCCCAGGTGCCCTCGAAGGCAGGGGAGGGAGGCAGTGGAAATCCACATTGACCCTGCAGAGGGAGGGTGGATGGGTCCTGCACAGCTCCATGAGCAAAAGCCTCACTCATGGCAAAATCTCAGCCTCAGCTGGTGGGTCCTGGTTTCCCAGAGCAAACCCAGATCCCTCTGGGGATCCTGTGCAGGGATGGGCCAGGGAACCTCGGGGCAGAGGACACATCCATGGGGATGCCAGGGAGATGGGGCTGTCCAGAGTGGTCCCTCCATGCCCCAGAGCTCTGCTGTGCCCCTGCTCAGACAGCAGAAGGAGACTCAGGGTCCAAGCAGTGCCTGAGGCACACACTGGGCACCACCTCCCAAACAGAATTTACCCACAAAAGCTTAAAGAGTTGAGCCCATATTTTTTTTTGTGGGCAGTCAGTGTTTGCCAGAGCAGCAAAGTTCACAACAGACAACACAGGAACGGCAAAGCCTGCTGGAAAATCCACAAAATAACAGGATTTCTGAGAAGCCATAATTACCATAGGGGAGATGATAACAATCCAGTTTTCCCTGCTGCTGTGTCCAGTCATTCATTTCCCATTCCTGTCTGCAACTGAATAAAAATGGGCTCAGGTACCTTTACCTTCTTGTGGAGGAAGAGAGGAGGCAGCTAATCAGAATTAAAGGATGTGAGAGGCAGGAACAGGGGAGAGATTTAGATAATTAAAGCATGCAGAAAAATAGGCTTTAACAGGGTATTCTTCTGCTTTTCTGACGTCCACATGTAATAATTTCCGCTACAAAACAAGATCTGTTCTCTGCAGAGTGATGCTGACAAGGCATTACTGGGAGATAATGAGCCACCAGTTGTGCTCATCTGATCTATAAAAGGGAGAGCCGTTTTTTAAAAGAGAAAAAGGGGGTTTGTCTGGTTTTGGGGGGGTTTTAAAGCACAAGTCCTTGAGGGTTGCAGCTCCCAAGGTCACATCTCCAAAGGGGATGTGGTTTACTGGGCTGCTAAAATACAGCAGGATGGAAAGACAGATCCCACGCAAAAGAGAGACATTTCAGAAGTGTGATGACACTCTGTAGACAGAAAATGAAGATTTTATCTATGCAAAACAACTCCATCACTTCCTCCAAGCAACTCCAGAGTCTGGGATGGCCAGCAGCCCTGCAGGCTGGTGAAGCACCAGAAAAACCTTGAATTTCAATGGACCTGCATTTCCTGACCACTAAAAAAACTCCACCAAATCCTGCCTCACATGGATTTCAAGGTGTGTCCAGACTGTGCCACACCAGGCTGGGCCCCACAGTCTCTTGGCATCTTCCCACATCAGCTCCACAATCCCAGTGTGTGGCTCTCCCTGCCCAGCTTCCCGAGCTCCCTCAGCACCCCCAGCCCTTATTCAAAGGCCTCAACAAAGCTCTTTGTCCAGGGCTGCTGACCTTACCCTCAGCAGCCAAATCCCCACGAGCTGGGGTCACAGGATCAGCCTTGAATCAGAGAACCCCACCACAAAGGCAGCACACAGGGGTGGCCACTGCCCTCCCTGCCCAGCCTCACATCCCTGCCCCAGCCCTGTGCAGATGCTCCAGGGACACTCTGCCTTCGTTCCCTTTAATATGAGCACAAAGCCTGAGGTCCTCTTGAAGGGGCAAAACCTCTCTGAATTAACACTTGGGAAATTTGTGTGTGCATTATCATTTATTTTTTCCCTTTTTCCCACTGGAAATGAATGACAGGAGCTCTCTCTCACATGGTTTATGCCAAGCCTGCAGCACAAGCCATGCAGGAATTAGGATCACAGGGCTGCAGCCAGCAGTAAGAAAAGGCTGCTGGGCCAGGAAAGGAGCAGAGCACTGCACCCTTGGGCATGGGGTTTCAGCCCACAGCAACCACAGGAGAACAGACATCACCTTCAAGCTGTCTGCTGGAGCTTCTGTTTCCCACTGCCCTTCTACTTGTGGGGAAACTGAGGCAGCTTAAATTGATCCACAGAGCCCAGTTTAACAGAAATCTGTCTGCACTAGGGACAATGGCAGCATGTATGTATGAATAGTTTAGAGCTTTTTAAGGGAACTGGAAAAGCCTAACTCAGTTTAGATGGTTAACCTGGGTTTAGGTAAACCATGTGTCAGGGGAGGTTTAGGCTGGTACCAGGAAAAGGTCCTTCCCCAGGGGATGTTGAGCACTGCCCAGGCTCCCCAGGGAATGGTCACAGCCCCAAGGCTGCCAGAGCTCCAGGAGTGTTTGGACAATGCTCTCAGGCCCAGGGTGGGATTTTTGGGGTGTCTGTGCAGGGTCAGGAGTTGGGCTGGATGATCCTTGTGGGTCCCTTCCAGCTCAGAACATTCTGTGATTCTGTGACCCTTAAAACCCACAGCAGGCCACAGCTCTCCTCTTGCTCCCTGGCACAGGTACTGGTGCATCACTTCTCCTCCCTAGAACAACTTTAAAAAACAAAACATCCCAGGGAAACAGAGAAATGAGAGCTGAACCCTTCTGCCAGGCAGCAGCATCTCATAGCAGCATCTCTGCTTCACAGCTCCACTGCCCCATTCACATCCCAAACCCACAGGAGCACCCACGCAGCTGCCTGTGGGCTAAACACGCTGCCCCCACGGCCTCAGGAAAGGAAAAGCCACAGAAGTTCTGTGCTGGGCTAGGAAAAGTTGGGATAAACACCTTTGGAGGTAAATCCAGGTCAGTCCTGCTGCAGATGAGCTGGGTCACACTGGGCCAGTGTCTGCAGTCCCACATGGGGATGGGCAGTGCTGCCAGCAAGGTAAAAATAAACAAACCCAAAACTGCAGAGTCATCTGCATCTCCTGCTCCCCAGGAGGGGGATGCTGCCTCATCCTCGTGCTGCCTGCAGCCCTGGTCCTCCAAAGCCCTCAGCCAGAGGACAGGTTCACAGGGAGAATTATTCACAGGGAGAATTATCTGTGCCTGCACAGCTCCTCACGCTGGGCACGAGGGCTGCAGGACCCAAGGCTGCCTCAAACAAACCCCTTCGCCTCACCCTGTTCATGCCAGGCCTGCCTGCTGGGTCACACTGCCATGACTCAGCTGGGGACACGGGTGGCACTTTGGGCAAAGCTGCAGAGGACCAGAAACACTGGGAGGAGCCCCAGTGCTCCCAGTGCTGCCCTGGCTACTGGGACTGGAGACCACCGACCCCAGCCCACCCCTGCTGCCCCTGCCTTGGCTCCCTGCCCGGCCTTAGGGAGCAGATACAGGACTCTGCTCACGTGAAGGAAAAAAGGAAAAATAACTGTACTGGAGTGCAAGGCTGGGAGATGTGTGCTGGGCAGCCTGGGCTTGGTGACCTTCCCCAGCAGCACTGACACCTTCACTCCTCCACAGGCTGGGAGGGTCTGGTTCCTCAGAGGACACAGCAGAGCCTTCCACTCCAGGGGTCCAAAAGATGCTGAGAGATGCAGCTGGTGGGGGCAGCATCACCTCAGGCTGAGGCCACTACCAGGCACCATCCCCACTTGTCCCTGTCCCCAGAGCTGTGCAGAGCTTCACAGCCCTTCCAGCTCAGCCAGTGCACCCACGAGTCACCATCCTCATTCTCCACCACTCTGACCTTGACCATGGCCCTGGAAACTTCAGCTTCTTTCTCCACCCTTCCTCTATGGACTGTGAACACTTCCAGGCCACAGCTATCTTTAGCAAGCATTTGCACAGCATCCAACCCATAGAAATGTGGTTTTTTCTGAGGTTTCTGGGCGTTAACCGCAGCAGGGACAATTCACTCCCCCTCTCCAAGATGTGTCAGCCCTCTCTGAGCAGCCCCAGACTCCATCCAGCCCCACAGCAAGCTCCAGCTTGAGCCACACACAGCTTTTCAGCTAACAAAAAACAACCACACACACCAGAGCACAGAAATCCTCTGCCATCCCACAGGGGGATCTGTGTGGATCTTCCCAGATAATCAAATTTAAACCACCACCAAAACAGACCTTTGATTAGTAGCCATGGAGCCCATTCATAGCGACAGCATGTCAGGTCAATGTTCACTCCCAAAATCAACTCTGTGCCTCAGGAAAGGGATTTTTTAAATTTTTGTTTGATGGTCTGCATTTGAGGTCCAGTTAACAAACGGGGGACTTGGGTTGCCATCTGGCCAGCCCGAGAGCGAGAGCGTGCTGAGAAAATGTCCAGATAATCATCATATGGTGGTGCTTGAAAAGGCACTTTTACAAAAGCATGGGCGAGCTGCCTGAAACCTAAGAGGCATCTCTGTGTGCCCCGAGGGCTCGACCTTCGGGCACTCTGCCCCTCCACTCAGCAGCCCTTACAAAGGGTCAGAGTCCAAAATCTCTGCTGCTGGTTCACCCAGAGCCCCACTGGAACAGCCAGGGCTTTCCTCTGAAGCCTCACACAGGAATTCACTTGTGCAAGCCGAGCTGGGCTGGTGCTTTATTAAATAAATAAATAGTACAACTGGCAGGATTTTCCATGTCAACAAAACAGTAGCTGGTTGCTGGTATTGGGCAATGCCTGCATGTCTCATCCTAGATTGCCCAAGGGACATGGACTGCTCCTCCAGGGACCCACCAGCAGCCACCCAGGGCTCCCAGCATGAGAGCCAAAAATCCTTCCCTGGATTCCCACACACATTTCCCTGCAATGCACGAGAGGCTCTCCCACCCATCAGGAGAGATCCCACTGCAGGGATGCAGGACTGCAGGGATGCACCCACCCCTGGTGCCCAGCCCTGGTGCCCACAGCAGGAACAGGGCAGCACCTGCCCTGCTGGCCTTTGTGTCCCACTCCATTTCCCACAAACATCACTCCACACCAGGCTGTCCAACTCGCAGCCCTTGTGATGCCCCCAGCCCTGTAACACAGACAAGTGACCTAATTTTCCTCTTTTTGAACACCCAGAGGTCATCTCTGTCTGCAGCAAACGCCTCTGAGGCAGGAAGGGAAACAGAGTGATCTCTGTTAGCAACATCCCCCTCCCCAAATCTGCCTTCACATCTTGCCCTGTGCTGTCTCTTCTAAATGGCTGAGAATGAGCATGTCCCACCTCCCTCAGGGCTGTGGGATGGTGCTGAGCAGAGGCTGGGAGGTCCCTGCTGTTTCTGGCTCCATGCAGATGGCTCCAGCTCCACCTCATTCTCCTTCACGGCTCAGAGCATCTCACCTGAAGCTCCCAAGGGCGTTCCTGGGCTTTCCCCATGCAGTGAGACAGGGGAGACACCAGACATGTCCATGCTTCACTCACTGCCCAGTAACTCAGAGCTGGGGCAGGAATGCTCCCTTCCAGTTAACCCAGTTGCTCCAGCAGCACTTTCCCTCCTCTCCCAGTTCCCAAAGATTTATCCCATCAGCCTTTCTGCCCAGTTTGCCTTTCCAGTAGGTCTTACCAAAATCACACTTTCAATTCTGTGGCAAACCCTGATGCTTCCAGGTACATCTTCCCAGACCTAAAACAGCCACTAAAAAAGTGGAGAAACCTCAAACTTTCCAGCCCCAAGAATCACCTCTTTTAGTAAGAAGGTCACTCTCCTCAACCAGAGCATTACTTTTAAGTTCCAAATCGTCAGAGCTTACGCAAGCAGAAAAACCCAGCATTGAAACAAAAAGGAAGGACATGAAGACAGGGTTTGGGCGTTTGGGAAAAGATAATGTATAAAATAATTACAGGCAGCATGTCCCTGCAGAGCAGTTTGACTCTGACTCAGCCCCTGCCCTGGCAGGGAACTGCAGGTGTTCAACACATGCTGAGCACAGACCCAGCCCTAGGAGACAATAGGGCAGCAGGAGCCTGGGAAGGCTGGAAGCTGCTGCAGGGTGGTTGCTGAGGTCTCCTCCAAGGAGAGACTTTGACACTCACTGTCCTCATGAGCACAAGCTGGAGACCTGGTGGGTCAGGCTGGTGTTCGGTGTGATCCTGCAGGAGCAGAGATCCCCTCAGCTCAGCCACGGATCTCTAATGGCTGACAGATCACTGCTTGCAAAATAATTGCGTGCCAGCTTTCACAAGGCAAGATGTGAGGGTGGGTGAGGTGAAATGAAGAGGAACACATTCATTATACAAGAGCTCCAAGCATCAGCTCTGGTGACTGTAAACACCAGGCAAGGCAGGAGCCTCTGCTGTCGGGCCGCCGCTTCCACCCCAGTGCTCAGCAAGGGCAGAGCACAAAGTTTTGCCTGCCTCTGGCATAAACCCATCCCTTTGGAAAATAAACCTCTCCAAAGCCCCCGTGCTCCACCCCAGCCAGGAGGACAGCCCTGCCCAACAGGGCCTAACAGATGCACAAGGCATCAGGAGAGGTTCTGCTTCCTTGCGACTCCAAAACTCAACTCAGCTCCCTCGGGAGCTGCCAGGGCTTTTGCCACAACCACGGACATTGTTATAACTCAGCTCTGGAAAGAGGAAAAACAAATCTTCATGAAATTTTATAAAACCAGCCTCCCCCCACTTACATTTTTTCCTTTCAAACCCCAGCACAGACAAGAGCTGCTCTTGTCCCCAACGCGGAACGCACCAAACGCAACGCCCGGAGCGCAGCACCCGCGCAGCACCCATGCAGCGCAGCACCCATGCAGCATGCAGCGTTACTCACAGGTCACACTGGTGGCTGGTGGCTCCGGCAGGGCTGCAGCTGCAG
Source organism: Cisticola juncidis (assembly GCA_013400215.1). Taxonomy (NCBI): domain Eukaryota; kingdom Metazoa; phylum Chordata; class Aves; order Passeriformes; family Cisticolidae; genus Cisticola; species Cisticola juncidis. The sequence goes on from VXBR01006562.1 coordinate 559,936, forward strand.
GGCTGGCACTGCTGGCTGCCCTGCTCGGGGAAGAAGCCGCGGGCGCAGCTGCGGCAGCGCGGCCCCGCGTAGCCGGGCAGGCAGCGGCACTGCCCTGTGCTGCGGTTGCAGCCGGCGCTGCCCACAGAGCTGCAGTTGCACAGGTCACCTGCAAGGGAAAGAGAAAGGGGCATGGAATCACAGAGCTGCAGGTTTTGGGTGGAATCCTAAAGGCCATCTCATTGCAGCCTCCCTGCAGTGGGCTGGGAGAGCTTCCAGTTTGCTCCAAGCCCGGTCCAACCTGGCCTTGGACACTCCCAGGGATGGAGCAGCCACAGCTTCTCTGGGCAACCTGTGCCAGGGCCTCACCACTCCCTCTGCATACCCCCATCATCACTTTAAGGATGATTTTTGCTTTAAAATGTTGAGATGATGGAAATAAAAAACCACATTGGGAGCACCCTGGGGTTTGAAACACCACAGTGCATGCTTGAAATCTTCCCAAAGACGAGCCACAAGATTATGGGTATAACTACCTAAAATACATCTCTGTGTAGCTGTACACATAGAGAAAAAAATGTCTTTATGCATCTACACACACCTATCCACCTTCATGGTTGTCTGACTCCAGGAGCTGACAAGCAATAACTGTGTAATATCAGGATAAAATCAGCAACAGGTTAAAAAATCATTAATTCTGAGAGCCTCCCCTCCACACCACTGAACACCCTGATTTACCACAGAACACGCAGTGGCCTGACGAACTGGCAGCAGCATCTCCCACTCCTGAAAAAGGGATACAGAATGCCCTGGAAATCTGCCCTCAGGGGAGCACCAAGTGCATGAAAATGACTTTAAAAGCTGTGATAGAACTGGAGGCAGGACAGAGATCTCTGCCACCTAAAAGAGACCACCCTCAGTCCTGTAGTGAGAGGGGATGGCTCTGGGGACCCAAACATGGTCTTTGGGGACACTCTATTTCCAGTGGTGCTGTAAAATATGCACTGAACAGCTGCTTTTTTAAGAGAAAAGCAAATCTTCTGACCAAGTGATGAATTCCCAGTCCCCCCACATTATTTCTCGTAATACTTTAAAGCCCCAAACGCACTGAAGAGAGCAACTTCTCCCTGGCAATTTGTTTCTGCCAAGAGCTTTATCTCTGTCCTTTCACTGCAAAATATTTAGTGCCTTAATAATTTAAAGTCTTTTTCTGCCAAGACTGAATTATAAACAAGGATTATTTGCAGAAATAGTGCATAAATCATCAGGGGCTTTACACAACTGCTGGTGTTTGTTATTGCCTGAGAAGAGCCAGTATCCAGGGCACTTCAGGGAGAGGGGAGAAGCCAGGTTCCCATCCCAAGAAACCTGACTTAAAGCTTTTTTCCTTGTCATCCATGTCCTTCTAACACACAAAGAAATGTGAGTTATTTAGCTTTATTACTCCACCACAGGATCTCCACAGAGGCCATGTTGTCCCAATACACCTGTGAAATTGCACCTAAATTTTCTTCAATCCAAATTATCAAATAGGACAAACATCTCAAGATCCACAATTACCCACTTCAGCAGCCACTTCACATAACAAACTAAATTCCCAGCTCAATTATCCAAGCAGAACCATATTGATTTGGGCACTTGGGCTTCTCCCTGCCACCAGAACAGAAACCATGAAAACTTGAGCAAAAGCACTTTGGAGTTTATCAAACATGCACCAAAACAAAGTTCCCTTTCAGAACTCAACATGTGGTGCCATTAGACCTTGATTAAGGAAAGAAAATGAGCTTTGTGTCTGTTCTAATGGCATTGGAGGCACTGACAGGGCAGGAAAAAGACAGGGGATGAGCTGCTCCATGTGGAGACCACCCCTGAGCTCCAGGAGCAGCCAGAGCCACCCTGAGACCATCCTGACACCCCAGATGGACAAAGAGGGCAGGAGTGGGGCAGTGCTTGAGGATGGTGCCCATTGGCACAACAGAGCTCTGCTCCATCACATGCTCCAGCAGGATGGCAGCACTTTGAACTTGACTCTGACTTTGTAGCACTCAGTGCTTTCCATCCAATGCTCCAGCCCATCAAAATTGCCCAGTTCAGGTCAGGCTCTGCCTTAGCTGGCAAATTCAACAGTGACACAGACGCCACTGCAACACTGGTTCCCCAGGAGAGCAAGAAAGCTGCAATAATCCAAAATAACACTGGCAAAAGCACTTTTAGCTTGGGAGGGTGGTGGAGCCTGGTTCTGCTAGTGATGGGACAGGAGCTGAGCCTGTCTGCTGCAAAATCACCCTGAGTGTGTGATAACACACAACACACAACAGATCCAGAAGCTCTCTCCCAAAAGGGTCTTGAGGACTCTGCCTCCCCCAGCCACCCCAGAGATATCTGGGGAGGGATGGTGGTCCCAGGTAGGGGAACAGCATCTCACATGGTCCCTACCCACCCCAAATGCATCCAGGCTGGCTCACACGAGGATGCAGCCCCAAAACACATCCGGAGCTGCGTGGGCTGGGCAGTGGAGGAGATTCAGGCATCTGAAATCTGAACTGCATCGTCTGGAACAGCATCGAGGTCAAGGGCTGACACAAGGGTGTACCAGGCTATGAAAACCTAATTTAAAGGAGACTTTGCTGTCCCCACAGCAGCCTGGTGGCAGGAGGAGGGAACAGTCCTCAGCCAGAATGGGAACAGGATAATGAACATCTGCCCTGGACTGCAGGAACAGCAAAGAGGATGAGCTACAGAGGAAAATCAGGGAACATTGTCCTGGCTTCTGGCCAGAGCCTGCCTTTTACAGGCCTTTATTCAGCTTTCTCAAGTCAATGTTTTGCTTTTGAAGATAACCTTCAAAAATACCTCAGTGAGAGCTTCTGTGAAGGCAAAGGATTGAAGAGGGTGGATGAACCCCAGGCTGTCCTGCTCCAGACTGCACAGTCATGCTTGGAGGGTTGTGCTGAGCCTGGGATACACCACCAGCAAGGGAGCCAAGGGCAAAGATCTCTCAGGGATGGGGCACTGGGCCAAGCTCTGACTCTTCTCAGTTTGCCATCCTGACTCACCCTTGCTCTGCCTCAGTTTCCCCAGCTCAGGGTGTTCCCCTGCCCCCCAGGGCCTCCAAGCCCTGCTTGTCTCTGCCTGTTCCCCATTGCTAAACCATCAAGGTTCCCCTTCCTTCCCCACAAAGCACCACACAACAGCTCAAAGCCTATGGTTATCACAGATAAAACCCACCCTTTGCTCGTGAAGGGACTGCCAGGCTTTGATTAATTAACAGCCTAACGATGTTTTGAGGTCCAAGAAAGGCAAAATAAAATGTGTGTCACTGCCATGTTACCCTTCAAACAAAAAAACCAAACTCCTCTCCATTCAGGAACAGTATTTCACCTTCACTGGCTGTTTTTTAGAGGAAGGTGGAATGGAAGGGAAGGTTGCTCATTTGGGGAGCAAGGGGCACGCTGCTGAGTGGAGACAGATTTAATACCCAATTTCAGTTAGCCCCAACCTAAAACTGATTAGTTTTTAGTATTCAAAAGCCATAGGTTACAAATAAACTGGAGAATAGATGTTTGATACTGTACTGGATCCATGCCATGGCAGTAAATAGCACTGACACAGCCAAGAAGCTCCAGGTCTGAGGGTGCCCTGTGACCCCTCAGTGTGGCCACCTCAAACTCCTCAGCTCCCCTGTCCACCCCCAATAAAGATCTCAGCCTCCAAATCCCATCCCAGTGCAAACCCCACCTCTGCAAATCCCAGCAACATCCCAGCCTGTGCCAGGTCCATCCAGACCCCACATCCCTTCATCTCCCATCCCCTCCTGGTACTTAAACAGGGCTTGTTCTGATGTAAAAATCCTGCCTCAAATTATTTTTTCACATCCTTTCAGCTTTGCAGTGTTTTAAGTCTTCACACATATTATAAGTGTGATTCCTCCTCCTTTCCAAGCCACTTAATGAATGAATAATTTAGAAAACAGGTGAAATATTTACAAAGGGTAAAGAAGCCAACACTGTGAAAGGCACGAAGGTCTCTGTGAAACCACATTAGCTGGGGACATCCTGAACCAGTGCAAATCCTGAATGAACTCTCCTGCTCCCTGGCCAGTCTGGAAAACCCAAAATGCACATTTTTGGTTATTGGAATATGCAGCTGTAAGAACAAGCTATGGAGGCCCACAGATGCCATTTATTGTCCTGCTGCAAAAGCATCCCCAAGGAGACACTTTCTGTTCTCTGGACTAGATGAAGGGGAAAAAAAAACCAACATTTCTAGACTGGAGGTGCTGTTGGGTTTTTGGGAGCCAGAGGTGCAGCCCCAGTGTGGCACCTGCAGCTCTGAAGCCAACACAGCCCAGTAAGAACCTCACCTCCCAAATACCTCCCAGATATCCCACTGGATTGAAACCACTGCACACAACAGCATCCCATCCCTGGAAAGGCTTTGTTTTCATATTAATTAAGCAGTTTTCCCTCTTCCCCAGACTTCATTCCCAAATTCAAGCCCTACCTTGTCTCCCATTTCCCCTCCTCAATCCCTCTCCAGGCACCACTCCTGACAAGACAGGAAAAGGGATCAGGCAGCAGGTTTAAAAATCTATCCAAGGTCATTTCTTTTCCCCTTGTAATTAAATTGTGGAACTCATTGTCAGGGGATGTTCTGGCTGCCAGAAATACCTATGGCTTCACAGCAGGACTGGAAAAGCTCACAGAGGACAGGTCCACTGGAGGCTGTTAAACACAGGGATCTGGAGGAAAAATTCTGATGGGAAAAGCTCTGAAACTCCATCCAGAAAAGTCAGGCTCTGTCCTCTGGGCCTTTCTTGGGTGGGTAAAGCTTTGCTCTGAGCCAGCCTGGCAGTTCTATTTTCTCCTTGTTTGCACTGCTCAGGGATGGCAGCAGCTCCAGCTCTTCCCCCAAACACACAAATCCCCCTTAAAAAACTAGACTCTGCTCTTTCCACCAGGAATTTTTCCTCATTCCAGCCAAAGGCACAGCTGTGCTGCACCATTGCTCTGCTTTCCCCCTGCCTCTCCACAGGCTCTTTTCTTCCCCCTGAGAAGACATTTCATCCCTCAGTACAATCCAGTGATGCCCCAAACCTCCCCCAGCAATGGGATGAGGGTCAGGACAGCGCTGTTCCAGCATGGCACCGTGAGAGTGGGCATGAGCTGGTAAAAGGGAAGGTCCCATCCCACCCAGCCCTGGTAAAACAGTTCCCTCAGCTCCAGCCCATCTCCAGTCCAGTCCTGGACTGGAATTTGGGTTCAGCTTCATCACTCCTCACTAGGGTGCAACCCCACTGATGCTCTGAGGGCAGGAGTTGTTATCCCAGAGCAAGGATGCTTTGGCTCCAACCTTCCCCCATGGCTGCAGCAGATCTGAGAGGGCACAGCCTGGCTGAGCTCTCTCCCAGGGAGCTGGGAAACATCTGCCATGGGCTAGGAGCTCCTGCAAGAACAGGCCAGAGAGGAGCTGCTGCACTGTAGCTTCCCAAAGAGAGGAGTTCTGCCAAGCCCCAGGACTCATTCCCACCCAGACAGCACTCAGCACAAAATAAGAGTCAACTCTTGCATCACCAAGGTGCATTAAAGTGCTCAGACCTGTAATTTACTCTCACTTGAGGCTACAACACAAAGCCAAAGTGGTAGGAAGGGTATCTCTGCCTACCCCCCCCAAAATTTATACACATATAGGAGTTTCTTCTCTAATTTTGCATTCACTTTATTACTGAGTGCACCACATCCTGGGCACTTACAGCCTCCATCAAGCTCTGGGCTCTGCAGAGTCAGGTGCTGATGGTGAAAACTTCATTCCCATTAATGCTGCTCAGAGTGTTACAGAGTCACTTGTGTTGTTCCATAAAAGGCTTTTACAGGTCAACAAGGGGGGAAAGACAAGAATTTCTCAATGCATCTACATCACTTGTAATGTCTTTAGAAGATTAAACGCATCTGTTGAGGAATATTTATCAGATTAAATCTCTCACTTATCACTTGGAAAGAAGTACAAAGCCAAGGTCCCAACTGCTGGGGTCACCAGCAGCTGCACAAGCACTTTCCATCAGCCTGAAGCAGACAGGACTGGGGCTCCAGCCAAACTCCAGCTCAGCCTCAGCTGTGTCAGCCCCTGCCTTTCCAAAGGGATGGAGCATCCCTGCCCACCACAGCTCACAGCCCTGCTCCCTCCCCAGGACCCTCAGAGCCTCCCCAAAGACTGGTTATTCCTTCCCTGCACCTGCAATGGAACCTGCAGGCATCACCAGTTCCTGAAAGCTCCTCCACACAGAGCAATTTTGTTGCTTTTTCCTCCTTTTTGATGCTAAACAAGTCAGCAACCTGTGCACAGAGCTTTGAACCTGCTCGTTCCCCAGTAAAGCTGCATCAAAAGTCAGACTCACAGGTGTAAAGCTGTCTTGGGAGACTAAAGGATAAAGCCCTGTAAACATCAGGGAAAAAAAAAGGAAAAAAAAAAGAATTCTTATTAACTCAGAATTCCTTCTGCACTGGGAGATCCTCAGCTCACAGCTCTGCTGGAGCACAACACCTGAGGAGCTCCCTTGGATGGGACAAGGAGATGTCAGGAGAAGCAGGAGGGGTCCTGGAGTCATTAAGATCAGGTTGTAAGGCAGAAAGGCTGTGCAGGGGGATTCCACAGCTGCAGCTGAGGAATTATTCATTCCTATTTAACAATAAGTTTCCACAGGCAGACAAACCCTCCGGGGTCTCTTATGAAGCAGACTGTGCACAAAGAGGAATGTGGCCCTAAAATGTTTATGATACAAGAAAGCTACAGTAACTTCAAATAGACCAAATACGTACTTGAGGATTAAAACCTCCACAGTTAAACAAAAAAAAACCAAAAAAAAAAAAAAAAAAAAAAAAAAAAAAAAAAAAAAAACAAAC
>VXBR01006562.1:566831-581978 GCA_013400215.1 Cisticola juncidis
AAAAAAAAAATCCAAGCCTTTTAATTAATTTAAAAATAGTTTTGCTGGTGTTCTACTTTAGTTGATTGGATTTGCCCACTAATATTTCCACAAATGTCTGCAACCATATAAATAATACATGTTTCTGTTTGAAAATCTCTGTACTTTTTACCACCCAGTGTGTGACACAGCCAGCCCAGCTCCGGGTTTAGAGATAAACAGGGTGAAAACCAACTTTGGCAAACACATCCCCTGGCAGCTCAGACCCTCCTGACAGATACATTTGCGTGGCACCTCTCAGGAAACTGAACTGTTCTGTCAGCAAAATGCTTTCACTGCAAGATCAGGACACCTCACACGGGATGGGACTGGAAATTTATGAGCAGGTTCCAATTTTAGTCTCTATCAACCATGGTCTAACAGAGAAAGGGATTAAGAAGAGCTGCATGAATAATATGAACTGCAATCATCTGTTGAAGGCTTTGCGTGCTCAGATTCCTGCAAAAAGTAATTAAACTCCCAAACTTTGCTTGGTGCCTTGGGGAGCTGCAACTAATGAATGAACACATTAATTTATGGGAGATTTAAGGCTCTTCAGAGAAAACCCTGAGCAGGAACCGTCCTTCCAACTGTTTGTGTTTGGGCTGTAAGGTTGTGATGTGAATAACCAGCAAGAAAACAGAGAAGAGCTGGGGAAAGAGCTCAGGCAACATCCTTTGATCACATCCTACCCTCCCAGGGGGCTCCCTGGGCAAGACCAGGGAGAACAGGGTCAAACCTTTTGTTTGAGTACCAGATGGGTTTGCTGCTCACACTCATTGCTGAGAAGGAAAATGTTCTGTTCCTGCTGCTCCTGGCAGATCCCAGGCAAGAGCAGGTGCAGCAGCACAGCCCTGCCTTCCCAGCCACCCCACACTCCCAGGGATGCAGCAGAGCAGGGACTCTCCCCAGCCTGCAAGGAGCTGATCTGCCCAGCTGCACACTTGTCTGACACAAATAAGTTACTTCAAACCAAAATCCATTGCTGCAAGGCATGCAGCCTTCCAGAGCCTTCTCCCCTCCGGACCTCGCCTGCAGATACAGCGGCTCCTCCTCTCCCGAGTCACTGCCATTAACTCCTCATGCTCCCAAGAGTGAAATTCAGCTTTGGCAGGATGAGTGTGACCTCCAACCTCCTCCTTCCAGAGCCAGCTTGGTGCTGAGCACCCACTGAACACCCACCCTGAGAGCTCCTGGGTTTGTCATCCCCAGCCAGGGCTCACCCTGCCTGGGAGAAGAACAGGGAATGGCCAAACCCATTCAGCTGCTGAAAGGTGCTGAAGGGAGGGAGCTGGTGAGGATGGACACAGCCTCCCTCCCTCCATGCAGGTACACCCTGTACAACCTGCAGGGCTTGGATGTCTCGGGAGATTTCCCAGGGAGGTGGCAAACACACATGGCTGATCTCACTGCAAAATGCAGTGCTTTTTTTGTTGCTGAGTCAAAACCCAATTTCTTCACACCAGGTGCAGCCACGGTGTAACCAAGTCCTTCACTGGTGCACAGAGGGAGCTGCAGCTCTGCCTCACTGACCTTGGGCAGAGCTACCAAAGCTCAGCCCAGCCTGGGAGGAATGTGGTAGGAAGTTATCCTTCTTTTCTCCCTCATTTACAGCACTCTTACACCAGGAGGGGAGACAGAACAAAAGCAAGGAGATGCCAACAGCAGTGGCACAATCAACCCATAATTCAGTATAAAAATGCTTGGAAGTGCATCCTCCCCCAGCAGAGGCAGAGGAGGGCTCTGCATCTCCTGGAGCAGCAGCAGCTCCTCGGCTGGCCCACAGCCCCTCACCCTGCCCTGCACACACAACATCCAGGGATGGTCTTTACCCTAGGGACAGCACAGGCACCAGGCCCAGGTTCTCTCCCAACATGCAGGAATGGTTTTTAAACTGCTCTACTCATTCCCCAGGCCAAGAGATGCACTCAAAGGGAGACTCAGGACACCCACAAGAGGCAGAAGAGGGACCAAGGAGGGGTCACACTGCTGTGACATGAAATGCTCTCCACACAGGGAAGGGGCCCATTGCTCATGGCTCAGCACACAGGCAACAAGAGGCATTTATACAACTTTTTTACCTTTTTTAATGAGAAAGAGAAGGAAGACTTGCTTTGCAGGGTTTCAGGCTATTTTATGTCTAAGCCTGTGGCGAAAATCTGGAATGAAAACTGTCATCAGTAACTCCAGCAGGTGCCCAGAGCAGTTTCTTTCAAGGTTCAGCTCCTCCAGCCAAGCAGCAAAGGGACAGACCCGTTAACAAAGGCTCCTTTTATCCACGGTGTTAATAAACACTAACTGAAAGTGTTAATAAAAAGAAGCTTTCCAGAGCCTGAGCTACGAGCCCAGTTTGTCTCAGCTCTTTACATTTTCAAGCTTGGAGATGAAGCAAAGCCCCAACGAATCCCAGGATTCAGTCCCAATACACATTCCTAATTCTTCTCCTACTCTAAACAAACATATTTAAATGCAGACTTTTATTCATCACAAGCAGCAAAGTATCTTTGTTCCTCTCTCACTCACTTTAAAGGCCATGCAGAGGAAGGGAGACAAGAAAAGAAAACTCTTTGACAGCCTGAAGCCAGCAAGTCCTGCTCCTCTCATTGCTCCCGAGCTTGGTTCCAAGTTTAATAAAGGTGTTTTGTCTCCTTGCTTAATAAGTGGAATTACCATAGCAGAAAGCCCAGCAGGGGAAAGGGATAGCACAGAGCATGAGTAATCACAACTGGTTTGGGGCAGGTTTTGCCATTTGGGTCCTGTTTCAAGGTTATGATGACATAGTGCTATGGGGGGCTGGAGTTACCATAACTCCTGCCAGACAAGGAGTAGTAAGTTACAACGTGCTGCAAGCAGGGGAGCTGCAGGGACAGAGCAAGGAAAATGTCATCAGAGCTGGGAAGAGAAGTTTCCTGTTCCTTACATTTTATTCCTTTATTTTATACTGCAGCTTCGCACTTGCCCTGCTATACTTTGCACAGGACACAGTGATGCCTCCACCTTCAGCTCACCACTTAAATTCCCACATTCAGGACTTGTTTCACACCTTTGTTCTCACCCAGCACCTGCCAAACTGGGTCACAGATACTGCAGCCAGACAAAATTTGTTGGCAAATCCATGGAGGAGAAGCCAAGCTTTGAAAGAGGCAACTGATATGGGTCAGGACACGTCATGGAAAAAGACACCTGGATGGAGACAGTCATCACTTACCACTGGAAAAGGGACTGCAGCAGATCCAGTATCACCTGCTGAGGGGGAGCAGCCAGCATGGTGCAGCTCAGCTGAACTCCAAAACTTCCTCCAGCAACTGCAGCCAGGCCATGAATTTAAATTTAATCAATCCCCCTGCACAGAGAGCAGAGCAGAGCCCACCCACAGGGCTCTGAGGGCAGCTGCCAGCCCCTGCCTCCCCTCACCTCTGCTTTGAGCCCCAAGCCCTGCAGCAGCTGAGTGACTCCAATCAGGATTGAACATGAGCTTTTCATTCCATAGTCACTGTGGATGGACACTGCAGCTCCATCCAGTCCCAGCTCCTGCCTCAGCCACCAGTTATTTATTACCCGTATTTATTTCCAGCAATAGCTCTCCTACCAAAGGGAAATGTTTCCATTAAACAGCACAAGTTCAGCAACCACAAACAAACAGTAACTTAAAGCCTAAGCCAATTCTCTGAACCCCCACAATAAATATCAGGTCATCCAGGGTAGTACAACAGGCAACAGCCCATCCCACAGAACACCCAAATCCTCTGTAAACAGGCAAAGCCCTTAAAATGTGACAGGAAGGATGGAGGCAGCCAGGCACAAGGGTTTCAGGCTCCCTGTGCAGCACTCCCCACCTAAACTGCAGCTCAGGCACTAAGCTGAGACCAAATCTGAGCCAAGATGCTGAACCAAAGCAGTGATTTGCAGTCAGAGTCCTCCAGCATCACCAAGGGGGAATTAACCTCAGCAACAGCAGCACACTCAGTCTGGGGCCGGCAAAACCAAACCTGATCCCAAGCCAAAGAAATGCTCCAAACCACATAGCTTCCTCTGCAGCCAATGGGTCAGCTAGGAGAGGTTTGTTGACATTTCTATCTTGACCATTTCCTCATTTTTGAGGGCTTCATAATGACTGTTTTGGCATTGCAGGAGGAGGAGGAGCGGTGCCTCCTCTTGCACCAGCTCTTCTGTCAACAAGAAACACGGTGAAAAGAGGATCTGAGTCCCACCTGCAAAGAGGGACCCAAAATCCTACAAACCCAGGGAGCTGCTGGTACCTGACACAGCCCTGAGACTCTACCTTGACAGGGCTAGTATTGCACCCACTGAAAATATAAATATATCACTGGAATTACAGATACACAGGTGGGAGAGATGTCAGCTCTAAGGTGAAGTTCATGTACAAAGCTTGTGTACATCCTGACAGTGGACACAGGGGATCCTCTCAGAGGAATCACAAAATGATGGGTGGTGAAGCAGAGAGAGGAGAACATCAAGTCTCCAGCCCATAAACTTGAACTTGCCATCCACAAACCTCCTGGAAAGCTTTTAAGGGGTTTGTAAACCAAAAATCAGGGATAGTCACTGACACCATCCCCTGACACCAAACTGAGGTGCGGGGGGGAAGGCCAAAACAGAGCTTGCTCTTTTCTGCAGTGAAAGCAGTACCACCATGGTAACTGACTGTGCCTTTGGAGACTGGTCCATTTGTTGTTTATCTTTCATTTTAAATGGATTAGACATGTACAAAAGCCTCCCTTGAAAAGGAACAACCAAGATGTGAAAAGGATGGGAAGATTCAACTGCCAGGCGTCAGCAGTAATCCACATCGAAGGGCACGCTGTCAACAACTCACTGTAAACTTCCAGGAGGAAAAAAATGCTCAGAATAAAAGTTTTAAAACCAGTTAAATGTTTATCATTCATTATCTGGAGTCAAACTTGGATTTCTCAACAACACAGCCAAGAAGCACATTAATAAGAGAACGTGCTTTCCAGGGAGTCACATGCCAGGCGTGCAGCCTGCCCTTGGAGGGAGAAAGGCTGGAGGCAGGTGAGGGCTCTGTTTGTCTTTCTCTGATAACAAGCATTTCATTTTCTACGTCACTTTGCTTTATCGTGGCCTGAGACCTGGCCAAGCAGCCAGCTCCACCTCCCCATCTGCTGCCCAGGGGATGCTGAGCCAGCCACGGCCATGCCAGGCAGCCCAAAATGCTCCCCAGACCCAAAGTGAGGCACCCCAGCCCTGCCCAGGGACTGGGGGGCACTGCTGGAAAACCCCACAGGGCAGATCTTAACCTGACATGGTGTTCACAGGGAGGGGAGTGCTGCGAGCACTCGTGTCCAAGTCATGTGGGGAGCTGGAAAACATGGCCAATTCCCCCCCAGATCCTTCCTCAAGTATTGGGACTCGGAAAAAAACCACTGGCCTTGGCAGGGAAGGGCAGAGCACGAGCTGGGGAGGCTCCAGCAAAGACACTGCCTGTGCTGGCAGCAATGAGCAAACACCCAGCCCAGGGAGGAGCCAGCAGCTCTGTGTGCTCCATTTCAACTCAGTCACCTTCCAGCTCACACAAACCACGGGAGCACATCCTCCCTGGGCTCTCCTGAGGCTCCTACCTGCACCCAGCCCAGCTGCCCACGGAGCAGGCTGCATTTGGGGTGGCAGGGGGTGCATGGCAGTGCCCCTCCCGCCCCACAGGCCCTGCCAGCTCCGTGTGCTCCCTCGTGCAAGCTCCGTGTCCTTCCCCGTGCAGGAACCTCCAAACCTGCGGCACAGTTTGGGTGCCTCTGCCCCATCAGTCACACACAAACCATAGAAATGTGGTTTGGGGAGGCAGCTGGGTCTGCAGGGCCTCATCCCAAAATCCTGCTGCTCCCTCACAGCCCACATGGTGCATCCATCCTGGTTTTCCCCCCAAATAACTCCTCAAGTGAGCGTGTCTATTTTGGGGCAGAGAAAGATCACCCTAAAACCCAGTCTATAATGTTTGCTTTGTGATAAAAGAGCTTTAGCTAGCAGAAAAAAACTGTTTAATATATACATATACCTTTTTTCTGAAATAGAGGGAAGGAAAATAGAATCATTGAAGTTCTCATAGCCCAAGGAGCTTTGAAAAATTTGGAGGGAAGGAACAGAACATCAAGTTTAAACTGTTTTCAATGGAAAAGCCCATTAAAGGAAAAGGGATCTTTTGCAGAAAGATAGTCTATTTTGCTGATTTTGACACAAACGACTGTTCAGAGGAGGGGAAGAAAAGCTGTCATTTGAAGGTTTTGAGCATTGCTTTTGCACCTTTACAGCATTGCTCATGAAAGCATCCTCACAAACCTGTTATTGCTGGAACACAGCATGCCCAGGGAGAAGATAGACCTGACCACGTGCAGGGCAGGGCTTTGGAGACAACCCTTGCCTGTGCCACGAAAATGAGCAGTTATTACAAAAGGCAGGAGAAAAATATATATATTAAAAAAATCATCCACTTCCTTCCCTTCCACCAGGCCCTTGGGAAGGGGAAATGCTGATCCTCCAGCTCACAGATGGTTCTCCTGGAAACCGCCTGGATCCCACCCCGCCACCACAGCAAGGGCTGGGGGTGGATTTGGGAGGAGGGATGAAGGACAGCAGCCTCCCTCCTCCTCATCAGCAGCACTGCACATGCCATGGGATCACCATGGGATCACCAGGGGATGCAGTGGGTATTTCCTGGGATGAAACATCAGCTTTGCCCACGGATCCCTCCCCTGCCATGATCACATCTCACACCGCAGGGGAGGAAGCTGTGGGTCAAGCACACACATCCCTGACAATTAAAATCATTTTCTTAATATCAACCAGCCCCAGCCATCCTGTGACAGGCCACAGAAAATATGAATTACACCCCTGCCAGTTTAGACTGGTTTTCTTCTCATTCAGGTGTTGCTGGACCCGAGTCCCATTCAGTGACAGTCAGAATCTAATTCAGGAACTGCACAGGATTGAGCATCACATAAAAGGTTGTTCCACCTTGTATCTTCTCAAATTTTCCCACAACTGTACACACAGGGATGAATTTAGAGTAATGTCACCAACAAAGTGCTCAAATTAATAGCAATAAAGTGTAAGTGCTCCACGTGGCAGGAGAGCCCTGCTGGGGAAAACGACCTGTGAAAGCTGAAAAAGCAGCCCACGAGGAGACCACTGGGAGGAAAAAAAAAAGGCAACAAAACAAACAGTCCATTTCAATCTCCTTTTCATAAAGAGCCAAAATGAACCCAGGAACACATCAGAGAATAATCATTTAGCACAGATCAAACAGGAGAACTAGCATATTAAAAATACATGCAGCATTAATCAGCTACACAGAGTTATGTGCCATCATTTCCATAAATAATACAGGATCAAAGCAGCCCAAGCAGCACTATCAGTTAATACAGTCAGCCAGTCAGTCAAAATAGAGCAAAGCTGCCTGAAAACTGTGGCTGTGTAATTTGCCAGGAATAAAGCAGATTCATCTGAGAAGTGGCATGACCAGTTAAACGGGTAAAGGTTACCAGCAGCCTCGTCATTAGAGGGAGGTGATGCCACAAAGGAGGGAAAAAAAATAGGAATGAAAGGTCAATGCAGGCTCAACAAATTATTTTTAAAATACAAAAAAAACTTGGGGAATATCAATATATCTTGTGGTAATCTCAAGAAGGGCCAAGGTGTGGGGGACAGGTGGGAGGACAGACCCTGCTGGGAGCATCCCCAGGGGCTGGAGCAGGGGAGAGCCATGGGGTGCAGCCCACCCAGAGCCCCTTCTCCAGGGGGCAGTGCCAAAGGGATCCCCTTTGCCCAGGAAAAATCTCCCTGCTGCAGAAACCATCCTGCCTGCTCAGGGTGAAGGCTCAGCACCAATGGCCTTTAAACATCCACCCATCCATGCATAGAAAATGCCTGTGTCATTAGGCCTTTTGCTGAAAGGCTGCAGAGCCATTTAGCTGCCTGATTTTTAAAGCAGGCATGTGGAGCAGAGCTATAAATAGTAGGGATGCTTGCCTCGTCATGTTTCTGGGGGCTTAATTATAAGGACAGGGGGCAACTGAATTAAAAATGGTTTAAAAAGAAGTGTCCCGTGCTTCTCTGCTTTAAAGCCAAGTTGCCAGAAGAGAAAAACCTTCAAGGTTTTTGCTTTTTTCTTTTTCCAGGCAAAAAGCAAACGCCCATCGCTCATGCTCAGACTCTGAATCGGTTACATTTACAAGGCAAATTTAATTCATACAGCAGGTGTTCAGAAATAAAANGCTACAAAAAAAAAAAAAAAAAAAAAAAAGATAAAAAAACCCTCCTTTAAGCAGCACAAGACCAAACTAAGGCTTTGCATTAGTTCATGCAGCTCCGGGGAAGCTCCTCATTCATTGAAATAGGACCCGTGTGTGTGAATGAGGAGCAGAGACCTCAAAAATCTCTTCAGGGTCGGGGTGGGGTGGGGAAGAGGAGGGAAAGCCCTGAAGGGCTGGAGCAGAGGTGCTGCCAAACCCAGGGCTGGCACCCCGACCCTGCCGCATCCTGGGTGACACAGAGCGACAGGAATTTTGGAATTTTGCATGGGAAGATCCAGATGAGCACCAGCCAGAGGAGGAATTCAGGCTCCAACAAAAGAGCCGCTCTGGGCAGCTCAATGGCTCCCCAGGCAATTGCAGCCCCGGCAGTGTTTGGAGGGTCTATTCTTTGCAGGCAGCTCAGCAAAATCCCGGGAAAGCAGGCGGGTCCAGCAGCCCCTCCCTGCTCGCTGCCTTTATTAAATCCCGGGGAAGACAAGAGGAGACAGGCAAGCTGCTCCAGCCCCCAGCGCCAGGACAGGGCCAGCTGGGATGCAGGAGCTGGAGCATTTCCCTGCATCCCTGCATGGATGGAGCCGTGGGGAGTGAGTGACCCTGGCAGGAGAGGGGACAGCCAGCCCTGCTCCTGCAGGAGCGGCAGCTGCAGAGAGCCAGCACCACCGGCAATGTCCCTATTGAACAAGGGGGAAATGTTTTGCCAGACAAATGAGGTGCAATTATTCCAAGTCTTGTTGGAAATGCTTCCAGACTGACAAGCTTTAATCCAATAAAAGACCCTTCCAGACAAGCCCTGCTGTGATTTTGGGAGCATTTCCCCCTGGCAGGGAGCCAGCAGCCCCCAGCCCCTCACTGGGGATGGATTTAGCCCCAGGCACAACAATCTTACAGGGCAGCCCCAAGGCACAGGACACTCGAGCTCACTGGAAGCTTAAGCAGAAGCAAAGCAAGAACAACCATTCCATTTCAGTCTGACACAACCCCAAAATAATAAAAAAAATAATAATAATTTCCTGTGAACCAGAAATATGGGTTTTAGCCAGTTTAATGAGATTGAATTGCAACTGGTTCTGTTCTCCTGGGGTGCTAGAGACACGACTACCCACGGCAGGGCAGATGGCTGGATTGCAATCCAGTCTTTAGCTCATAAAACATATTAATATGCCCAACCAATTATAAAGTGCCAGACTCAGCCCCTCTGGGCCAACTCCCACCCAGCGATGCCTCACTGCACAAGGAGCCCTGTTGAGCTCAGACATGCAGCACCTGCCAGGGCAGCACAGCCTGCAGCTTTCCAGGACTTTTAAAGCAACTCTGAGCCCTTGCTCCATCCTCATCCAAGAGCTCAGTGAAGCCTCAGGTGTGGTCAAGGTGCTGTACAAAAATCCAGCTCCTCAACATCATTTCTTTGGTTGATGTTTTTTTAAGTGCTTCTGAGAGGTGAAGCAGAAGGAGCCTTCCCTTCCAGCCAGACGGCTGTAAAAGGATCCTGCCTTCAGCACCCGGCCTGGCACGGGTTTATTCCCAAAGCTGGCAGATGCATCACACCACCACGAAGAGCTCGGCTGCTTCTTGGAAGCACCTCAGATCCCTGACAGACACATGTCACCAGCACACAGAGCCTCAGCCCTGGGTATTTATAGGGCTCTCATCAAAAAACCTCCGGAGTCTTTCCCCTGACTTCAGCAGAACTTTGCATCCGGGACCTCAGCTCCTCAGGAACAGCTTGTTCTGTGTCCACAGACAAAGGGCACGGGATGTCCTGGATGTCCCTGTGCCCACCCTGCTCAGCTGCAGCACTGGGGACACACCTGGGGACAGGTCTGAGTCTCTGCCCACCATCACCTGGGCAGATCCCAGGATGCTGCAGCCACCTGCAGGGCCCTGCTGGAGCGGCACAAGGAGCACAGTCCCCACACATGGGTCACACCTCGGGGTAGCCCATGACACCATCACTCCTTGCCCACAGAGGTCCTGTCCCCTCGGGCACAGCTGGGCAGGGTCACAGCCAGGGTGCCCCAGGGGGAGCAGCAGCACCAGGAAGGTGCTCCCAAGGCAGAAGCAGTCCCTGTCAGGGAAGCCCATCCCATGCTTGGCCACACATTTCCCAGCTGTCTGGACAGGCACAACCTTTGCACCCTGTGCAAACCCCAGTCTGTGTCACAAGAGTCCCTTCAGTGACACTCCAGCCACTCTCACAGGCCTGGAGGGACACTGGCATCAGCCAGGGGACTGGGACATCTGCCACCACTCAGCCCCAGACAAAGCTCTTTTTTCAGTGCTCCAGTACCTTTGTCTCCCCACAGGCTGGTGTTTGGGCATGGCCAACAGCAGCCAGGTAAAAGCATCAACTCACAGTGGTGGTGCCATTTACAGATGACATTTTCCAAGTGGCAGCTCAGTGATCATATGTCTGAATTTCAGCTATCATTTAAAATCAAAACAAAAAGCAAAATCCCGGCAAAAAGAAGCTAAAAAACAAGACCCTCGATGCTCAGCAGATCCTCCCAGAAATATCCTGATTTTCATGAGCATTGCTAAGTTCCAGAATCTCAATCTTGAGTCAGGACAGTTGGATGCATCTGATTCAAGAGTGATTCAGATGGGAGTGTGGAGGCAGGCAAGAAGCTAAGGAGTGACATTTTCTGCTCTGGGCAACCTGTCTTTATTTAAAGCTCAAAGATACAAACTTATTATTTGATTGGAAAAAGGCACTCTTTGCCCTGGCTGCTCTCGTGCTGATCTCGAGGAACAAGACCATCCTTCCTTATCCTCAGCTTTCACATCCATGCCTTCATTTCCATTTCTTTAAATAAATTTAAATCCTGCTGGCACCTTGAACACAAGTTATCTCTGTAACCACATGGAACACAATCCTGAGCACTCAAACAAGGAAGGCTTAAGCTGCCTTCCCAAGTGATGAGCAGGAGCAAAGCTCCAGCTCACCCTCCCTGGCTCCTCCTGCTCCTTCCCCACGGGGTCAGAGGCAGAGCAGGGTTATTCAGGCAGGTGAAGCTATACAGAGGTGGGAAGACTGTTAGAGGATCTAATGACAGGAATCACCCAGAGGTATAAGAGGGATGATGGCACAAGATCCTGAAACTGCTTTCACCAGCTCAGCTGTTTCTGTCCTGCCAGGATGTGAGAGCTCCCAACCCCTCGAGGGACACAGCCCCAGTGTGGCAGGGTCTGGCTGCTGATGGCTCCATGGCTTGGACCAGTCCTTCCTCTACCACAATACTGCTGTGGGGACCTCCCAAACCTGCCCTCCCCACACCTCCTGCAAGAATAGGATGCACAGACCTTTCTCCACATGCCCTGCATGAAAGCAAAACCCTCCACCTCTCCAGCTGGATGAAGCCAGCACTCACCAGTCCCCTCCTCAACCTGTCACCTCCCCCGTGCCCAGCCAATCCCAGCACCCCCAGTGTTTTGCCAGGCTCCTCTTCACAAGCTAAACCCATCAGCTAATCCCACACAAAGTGCAGCCACCACCCATTGAGGGGCTCTGGCTGCACCTCCTCCATCTGAGCAGCATCATCCCGAGGCGGCCCCACGCCGGCGGCTGGGGACCCATCAGGCAGCACTGACTCAGCTTTCACACATTTCCGTGGCAGGGAGGGTGACACCTTCCCGTGGTTCATGCTCCAAGCCACCTGCATTTCCGGCCCTGTGGCTGCAGCAGAAACTGTTCATTGTCCCCTCCTACGTGGTGCAGAGGTGAGGAGACAGACCCAATGTCACCTCTGGGGGCTGGTGACCCAGGAAGGCAGGAGAGGCACGACAAAACACCGGGGAGGAGAGAAGGAAACAATGTCAGGGTCTGGAGCACTCAGCACAGCCTAAAGACAGCGATACCCAGGGTCTGGGTGCAGCTCTCCTCCTGACCCATGTATGAAAGGACATTGGGGTTTTTCAGCCCACCCACCTGCTCTGCATGGGGCTGGAGGAGTCAGAACACAACATCCTCCAAACAGACCATGTTACTCAATGCTGCCCTAAGAACCATGAGGAACTGAGGATTTTTGTTCCACAGGCAGGGAAAGTCCAAGCAGGACCATGCTGGCCACAGCAGCTGAATCTGTGCTCCAACACAAGCATCCACCCGAGCAGCAGCCGCTCCCAAGCCAGATTCCCCAGCTCCTGCTTCAAGTGAGGCTGTGGGGGTAAAAGGAAGAGGCAGAGTCTCCACGGTGGGTGCTAGAGGCTTTGGTGATAAGGCGGGGGATACTTCTAAGCTTGTCTCCACAAACATAAGGATTAGCAATTTACTTCCCTTAGAAACAAAATCCAGGATTTTAACATGATCACAGGCTTGGAAAGAAAAATAAACATCATGAAACTAGGAAAAGGAGGAGGACAAGAACAGAGCAAGCAGGCAGCTCGAGGAAAACTGAAGTGCTTTTTAAATTGGAATGAGAAATGCACCAAAGTCAGAACAGAAATCTTGGTAGTTCTGAACACCATTGACCCTGAGGCTTCCCACACCAACCTCTTAACAGTGATAACGTTATGAACATTAAGGGAAGCCTTTCTAATAATGTGCATGAGAAAAGGCCCATTTGTTTAATGCAACAGAGCACATAATGCATTAATTACCTACTGAGCTGGAAAAGTGATGTTGAAAACATGCTTGAGTTAAAGCAAACGGAGGGTTTCAGCTAAGCCCATTATGTCCACTGGCTTTGCTGTGGCTTATGTTCGTAACAGCCTTTGAGAGCAAACCTCTGCACAATTCACAGCAGATGGGGCAGCACAGAAAACCCCACAAAACCCACAGAGAGCAGCTCCCACACAGATCACGGCTGCACCATCCACCCATAACACCAGCCCAGGCTCCCCCATCACACAGGGGATGCTGCCAAGCCCAGCATCTCCTCCTGATGCTTCTCATCCACCCTCAAACCCGCCCAGCCCTGGAGCACACCAGCAATCCCCCCTCAGCCCAGCTAATCTCAGCCTGTCACGCTCAGGACTAACAAACTGGCCTCTTGGAGAAGACATAATCTGCCATGTGCTCCTGCCCTGGCCATCCCCACAGTGTAAAGGCACCAGGGAGCAATTTTGCGATTAAGTGGCTGTAGCCATTAATAATTAGCACGTCAGAACTTCAAAGGGTGATGCTGGCCTGCACAATACAGACTGAGCACACCCAGGGGTGGTGGTGGGGAGTGCTCATCCTCGATGCTCCCTTTTCCCAAGTGAGGACTGCAGCCCGTGGGAGCACAGGGATGAGACACAAAATTCCCCAGACTTCCACCCCTGACAGCTCCAAAGGCAGAAGACACGGAGGATGTTATGTAAGCATCCTGCATGGAATCCAGGAGCATCCCAAAGCCACTGCTAAAACAGCAATCATGCACTTGTCACCCTGCCTGCAGGAGCAGGATGCTCTTGATGAAGCCAGTGGGTACTAATGGACACCAAAGGAAACAAACACAACACAGGGTCAGAGAGGGAAATGTGCTGGAGGAAGCTTGGGATGGGTGTGTGGATCCCCTGGCTGGCACACGGAGGGTTGCACTGTGCTACAGTGAGTTGCTCAGTCCATTCTGTCTGATCATGGCACAAGAGAAGAAATTGCTTTTGCTTTAAGAACACTCAACTCATCCCACCTTTATCAGCAATTCTCAATCTTAAGCCATTCTGTTTCTTCCAGAGAAAGCAAAGAGAGAAACCTCAACACAAAAAATCAAATTGAAGTCTGAAAAATAAGCGACTCCAGATCTTCAGTTGGTTTTATTTCTAACCAAATGAAAAAAGTTGATTAATCCCCTTGTTCAGACTGCTAACACAACCAGAACAGACTGCATCCCCTTCACATCAGAGGAAGCTCAACATACTTTAGCCAAACATCTTCCAGGCAAAGAGAAAAAACAAATATAAACCAGGAAAGAATCAGTGCTATAGTATTTGCATATGTCTGAAGATAAAGCTTTGGAACTGCAGAGTGAAGTTCTCCAGCAAAACAAGTGGACAAAGCTCTATCCTTAGACTCCAGCACAGTTTTGTCTATTTAATCTATAGGTAAACTGAAGTTTCAGCTTTGAAAAGCATCAGTGTTTCATCTCCCAGTGAGTGACCGGCACTGTCACTGTGTGCTACACCCAGGAGCTTCACCTGAAAGCACAGCCCTGCCATCCACCCTTCACCTCTCTCCTCCTTACACCCTGCATTGATAATTCCATTTATTCCTGTTGCCATAGCACCTTCCTCAGCTCTGTATAAGCCCCGACCACGACAGGGGCAGGACGAAGCCCTGCACATCATTCCCAGCACAGATGAAGCTGGAGGCTCGTTCCTGCCCTTGCACACCCATCAAATACCGTGTGAGTACCCCAGCACCCACTGAGCTGCACGTTCACCTCCTGACACTGGTAAGAGCACAGGCTCTGGTGACACCAAGTCGTCACTGACCCTTCTCTCTCTCCGCGGCCAGCACACTGAGGTAGGACACTGGGGACACTTGATGGTTGTGAAGGAACTCAACCTACAGAGACCCATCGGGGGATGCCCGAGGCCAGTATCCACCCTGTTGGACACTGTCAGGATGCAGGTGATGGGAAGGACCTGTCCTCATCTCCTCCACCGGCAGCACAATGCATGTCACTGCGTGAAGGATGCTTGGGGTGGCCTGCACCAGCACCTGGCCCGCTGCTCCCCAGAAGCACCGGTACCAGCCCCGGCAAGGCACGGGCCAGGCACAGGTGCCCCTCCGGACCGCATCCCAGGCTCGGCACAGCCGCGGCAGCCCCGCGGGGAGGCCGGAGCCGGGCGATGCTCCGGGGGTCCCGCAGCGCGGAGCTCCCCGAGCCCACCCCGCACTCCGGGGCCCGGGGAGCCGCCG
>VXBR01006562.1:584845-620723 GCA_013400215.1 Cisticola juncidis
CCTCCCCATCTGGGCCTGCAGCAGCGCCGGTCCCCTTTGTGCTGCCGCTGTCCCCTCCCTGCGGGGCTGCGGGAAGCAGCCGCGGGGACAATGACACCTGGGGACCCCCGGCAGCGCCCCTGACCTTGGCCAAACCCCCGTCCCGGAGGAGCGATCGGCAGCGCCGCGGGGGGAGGAAGCACGGTGACACAAATATTAATTATTCACGGCACCCAGGTGGTGATCGCCGCTTCCAAGGCAGGAATGCGCTGCCAGCCCCGCTCGTGGGAAAACGCCGCTCTGATCAACACAAAGGCACGTGGAGGCGAGGCTGGGATGTGCTGGAGGAGCTGGGTGGGCCGGACACAGCCCTAGGGCAGCAGCAGCAGCAGCAGGAGGATGCCTGCACCTCCCGCTGCGGGAAGGGGGGGAGCACGGNCCCTGCACATCCCGCTGCGGGAAGGTGCGGAGCACGGGGAGCCTGGTGGCTCTCGGCCCTGCCCGCAGGTGTGTGGCACTGCCAGGTGAGTGTTTGCATCATCTCTTGTTCCTGCAGGAGCCAAGGGATGCTGGCAGGTGCCCTGTGGGATGGGACAGCCCTACCTTCACCTACCACATAGCCCAGGCTGCCAGTCCTTTTCTTGCACAATATTTAAGAGCTGCCTACANCATCCCGCTGCGGGAAGGTGCGGAGCACGGGGAGCCTGGTGGCTCTCGGCCCTGCCCGCAGGTGTGTGGCACTGCCAGGTGAGTGTTTGCATCATCTCTTGTTCCTGCAGGAGCCAAGGGATGCTGGCAGGTGCCCTGTGGGATGGGACAGCCCTACCTTCACCTACCACATAGCCCAGGCTGCCAGTCCTTTTCTTGCACAATATTTAAGAGCTGCCTACAAGGGAAGCGCTGCCCAGCATAGCTGCTGTGGGATAATTATTCTGCAATCACTCACTGCTCTTCCCCCATACCCATCCCCTTCTCAGAAATCAATGGGACTTTATTCCTGCATAATAATATAATTATTATTCCCCAGCAGCTCTGCTGCGCCATTTCCCCCATGGAGACAAACCCTTCTGAGATCTGCTTTCCATAATCGCCGCCAGCCTGTCACTGCCCACGGGACCAGAGGGAACCTCTGATCAGGGGAACACAGCTAGCAGGGAGGCAGGAGGGTTTGCTCAGCCACTGTCTGCTCCAGCAGCTCACACAAGCTTCTTGTCTATGGGAACAGGAAGAAGAGGCTGAGCAGAGAAAAGATTAAGGAAAGAGCTTGGAACAAAGAAATTCCTTAGTTTGAAATAGAAGTTGCACAGCCTCAGGAGCCAGAGGAGGGGTCCTGTGCCCACCTCTCAGCTCAGGGCTGCTCCCCACAAGGACAGCACAGCACAGGCTGCCAGATCTGCTCATCTGGTTCCTAAAATATTGTATTCTCACCCCTGCTTGGGAGGAACAGGTTAAGGGAGGAGCAGGTTAAGCATGTCAGTGCTTCCTCTCTTTACCCTCAGGTGGCCCTCTGCTCTCACCCCAACAAAGGAGGGAGATGGGAAGCTCCTGGCAGTGTCAGAGGTTCTTGGGCATCCTTAACTTAGCAGGACCCACAAAAAAGGACTGGCCAGCCCTTGGAGGTGGGATCACATGCAGAAACAGAAACTGCATCTGTCCAGCTGGCTGATTTCAGTGCTGAAGTATTATGAGAATCAGTACAAAGAGCCACAGCAATAAAATTTACTATCTGTGCCACGTTGTGTGTACACACAACCCAAAGCCTTCAGGGTAATGCCACATCCCAGTGGCAGCAGGGGTGAAAAACCTGAGGGATGAATTCCCACCTGGGTGAAAAGCACTGCCAGCCCCCCAGGCTGCCAGGAGAAGGGTGGGTTGAAGGCTGGAGAGAGGCTGTGGGGGACGCTGGGTGAAGGGGATAGAAAATGTTGGCTAAGGGGATGAAGGATCCTGGGTGAAGGGGATGGAGGGTGCTGGGTGAAAAGGATGAAGGATGCTGGGTTAAAGGGATGGAGGGTGCTGGATGAAGGGGATGGAGGGTGCTGGTGAAGGTGTGGAGGATGCTGGGTGAAGGGGATGAAGGATGCTGGTGAAGGGGATGGAGGGTGCTGGATGAAGGGGATGGAGGGTGCTGGTGAAGGGATGGAAGGTGCTGGTGAAGGGATGGAGGGTGCTGGTGAAGGGATGGAGGGTGCTGGGTGAAGGGATGGAGGATGTTGGATGAAGGGGATGGAGGATGCTGGGGAAGGGGATGAAGGGACTGAGGATGGCACGTCCCAGGCGCAGGGACAGCTCCGCAGGACCTGCCGCTCCCCCTGTTGATGTCACACAGAGTTGCAAGTGCTCCGGAGCACCGGACACAAACCATCCCTGGCTGAACCCAAAAACCCAAGCGCCAGAAAAACCAGTGGCTGCTTTCAAGGGCGTTCAGCTGGAGCTGCCAAAGACACAGAGCAGACCTGTGCTGGCACCATGCCACCAAAATGTTCACACTTCCCTTCTTTTTGTGTTTTCATTTTGCAATGAGAAGGGGAGTAATACATATGTGAGCAGGAGGGATCCCCGGGGAGCAAGCTACAGAGCCCAGGTCGAATGCAGGCAGCCCAGCCTCCATGCCTGCTTTTTCCATAAGTTTTAAGGGAATAGACATCCTCCCAAGAATTGTTCCTATTCCATCAAATCAGCAAGATTTTCTTCCCCAGTGGAAAGTTTCTATCAGATATTTAGCAACCAGCTCTTTCTCTGACCTATTTGCAAGCCCCAAGCCACTCTCCACCACCCACTACTTGAAAGCTTTGATAATTCAATGAGATGTTAATTCTGACATCCAGCATAACTCTCTATACAAAAACTTCTTTTTTTTTTTTTAATTATCATTAATTGCAATCCAGGAGTAATGAACCCTCTGCACAGACTTTGCATTCCAAGCACCCAGCAGCATTTTGCTGCACAACTCCCATTAAGTCATTGTGTATTAAGTAGGTTTTGACAGTTCTGTGTGCTCTGGGGTGGGCAAAGCCCAGAAAAGACAAAGCAGCACAACGCTGCCCAGGGCACTGAGGCACAAGGCTGAGTCCAGCCTGGTCAACACATGGAGGTGTCAGCACACATGTGCTTAAAACACACTGCAAAAGGACACCGTCACTTTTGGGAATGTCAGGATCATCTTTTAGGGCAAAATTCTGCTCTAAGTGCAGAGGGTTGTTGGTGAGATCCCATGTGCCTTATTAGGGCACACAGCCTGTGAGACTGAGCCACACACAGTGCTGGAAACTTCTCCACCTTCATTTAAGAGCCTGGCTCAGTGGGGTTTTGCAGGGCTTGCCCCTGAGCAGGGTTCCCTCCACTCCCCTTGCAGAGCCTTGTCAGGCATTGCTCTGATTCAAGGGAGATCAATATATTTATTCTTTAGGCTGCACTTCTTCCATTAATATTTTCATTATTCCATATGCATATTTATCAGTTATTTAAATCATCAAATAAAGAATGATTGGAAGTTGAAACTCCCAGGAGCATCTCTACAAACCTGGTCATAAACAGGAACTTAAGGCACGAGCAGAAACCTTGGCTTTATTTTCCCTGCTGGAGCCAAGTAATGTGTGTGTGTTGGAAAACAAATAATTTTTACAAATCTTTCTGCTTTCATGACCAGATCAACATTAGCAACAAGAAGGTGATAGTTAGAGTTCCCAGTCTTCATCTCTTCCTTCATCTGTTTTAAAAATAAAACACCTTCTCTGTGGTTGCTTTGGAGCAGCAGCCTTGCCTGAGCTGAGCGCATGCATTGCCTACATTTATCCTCTGATTTGAATATAAATGAAAGCAAGTGAGTTAAAAAGGGAGCCTGGGGAGTTGTCTCTGCAGGCCTGCAGCTGCTGGTGGCAGGGCTGGTGGGCAGTGTGTGCAGGAGGAGCAGCCACAGCGTCACCGAGCTCCCAAAGGTGACAAATTCCTCCTTCACTGGGTCCAGCTCATTCACACACTCTGCTCACAAGGAATTTGCCCATCTCTGAAATAATGATGTTGCTTTAAAGGTGAACCCAGGAGAGCCCTGTCACTGCAGTGAGCTGAGCCCTGGGCATCCCTCCCTCCAGCTGCCTGCAAATCCACCCAGGGGAGCCTTGGATGAGAAGGGACACACCTTTGCCCTGCCATGAGCCCCCACAGCCTCTGCAGCCTCACCTTATTTATCTGCACAAAGCACTGCAGGGATGAAACAGGGAACAATTGTTCTTGTTGCAACTTCCCAGGCAGCAGCTAAAGTGCCAGCCCTGGTGAACAGGGCTGCAAACGCTGTGTGCTGCAGCCACCACCACTCCCACCTGAGCATGAACAAACCCAGCAGGAGCACAGGTCTGCTGCCACCTCAGCTCGATGCAATCAGCTGCCAGACCACCCTCTCCTGCCAAGGGGACATCAGCAGGACATGGTGGGGGTGTGTGGGCCACTAACAGGTCCCAATTCTACACAGACTTAAAGAGCAGCTTAACTTTAAGCACATCAAGGTCACACAAATTTAAAACTAACCTCCTCTTCACATCAAAAGTGTCCTATTAATGCAAAACACAGAATAAATTGGCTAATATATATGTTTATTGCTGTTCTCTGAGAGGTTTGATCAGAAGGGCTGAGCAGGGAGGGTCAGGCTCTGCACTGCTGGCTCAGATTTCTTGGAAAGTACAATTTCTCTTCCACAGGAAATTGTGGTGCTTTCAGATGTGTTTTCATCTCCAAATCCTCTTGTCCTCCCAAATTTGCTGGAGAAGGCTTTCAGAAGTGTCCGTGGGGAAAGATTCCTTTGCTGTAGCATGGAAAGGTGCTGCAGGTGACACTGGAGCCCAGCACTGCCAGAGCACAGCCAAGAACCAGCAGCTCACACACGTGGAAGATTAAAATGGCATCAATTTGAGTGGTAATGTCAAAACCAAACTGAACAATTTGTTGAAATTAAATGCTTTGGAAGAAAAAAATTATCCTCTGAAGGTCAAAATGAATGGCTCGGATTTTTTTCCCTATCAATAGTTTCCTGTGTGTTCCCACAAAATGGGTTGATTTCAGCAAAGCTGTGCTTGCCAATAAAGATCATTTCCACTGAAACCCTTTCTATCCTTCCTGCTGCCAAAAGAGCTCTGCCTGCAGCTGAGCACCCCACAGATCTACAAGTGGAGCATCTTTCCTCTCCAGTGCAGCCCCAGCATCGCCCTGGACCCCTCTCCCCAGTCCCTGGCTCTGGGGACACTGGGATTTGGAGGGACATCCCTCCATGGCAAGTGCTTTCTGCTCCCCTTTTTATTCCTGATTATTTCTGCAAATGTGTGTCACAAGAGACAGCCCTGACACTCGGCAGGAGGAGAGGAGCATCCCTTCAAAGAAGATTTAGAAAAGCGGTGTAGGAAGGGTTTCTGTAGTGCTCATCTACAGAAGAGAGCAGCAAATCCTCTCCTCTGATGGCAGATCGTGAAGGCAATCCTTGAGCGTGAAACACTGAGCTACCGGTGATTATACAATGCCTTTGAAAAGGGGCTTTTCTTCCAGAGCCTTTTCACAAATCTCCTGCTATTACCCACCCTAAAGCTCTGTTAACACTTTCAATCTCTTGCTTTCTGCCGCAGACATTTCTCACTTTCACTCAGGGCGTTTTCACTGAAAGCCTGTTATTACCTGGGACAGAGTGAGGGGATTAGGGATGGAGAGGCTGCCCAAATTAGGCTGTTAGCTCTTCCCCCATTGCCTAGGGCAGGGGGCTGACCACACCGAGCCAGGTGCTGTCCTCAGAGCCCGAGCTCCCTCCTAAAACACTCAAAGTGTTTGATTCTTTCCACGTTT
Organism: Cisticola juncidis; assembly: GCA_013400215.1. Lineage (NCBI taxonomy): Eukaryota > Metazoa > Chordata > Aves > Passeriformes > Cisticolidae > Cisticola > Cisticola juncidis. Next base: position 590,648 of record VXBR01006562.1, read on the forward strand.
TTATTTCAAAATAGGATTTTTTTTATTCCCCAGGAGGCTCCAGCAGGGCTGGGGCTCATCCTGACTCCTGGCAGTGACCACAGCTGGAGCATCACACAGGCAGCAGGGCTGGGGGACACGGCTGGAGCTGGGAAATAAAGCCCAGCCCAGGACAGTGTTGGGGACAACACCCCTGTCAGTGTTTGACCTTTTCAGATACCAAACCCTGTGAGGCCTGAATAATTTAGGGAAGTGTCAGTGTGAAGACAGGACACAAGGTCCTTGATGTTCCCAGGGGTGCAGGTGGGACATTTGGGCTCTAACACTGGACAATCCATCAGCCAACAAAGTAAAAATTTTTATTTCTGCTTCTCCACCAAGTGCTGGGGCCTGAGCTTCCCTGCTGCAATGAGAACCCACAAGCTGGCACCACCACATCCCAAAATCCAACTGCTCCCAGCTGCTGGGTGTGAGGAGCCTGGGAGGAGGCAGGGGCTGGGCTGAGCCAGTGGGAACAGGGCCAGGAGCACAGCAAGGGCAGGAGAGCAGAGGAAGGGCCCTTCCATTGTCCATAACAAAGGACCAGATGTGCACCCAGGGCAGGGAAAATCACACGGGCAGATCTGCCCTTTGCACTCAGCAGGGCCTCGAGGCTGTCATTAGGAGAGGGTTCTACACCAGCACAGCTAAACCCCTGCTCAAACCCATTAATTCAGGACAGCAGCTCGTCCTGCCCCTTGCAGAGGGTTATTCTGACTGACCATACCTGGGCAGCTGCTCCACACCTGCAGTTTCTGGGTCAAGGGGGTTGCTCTTTCTTGTCTCTGATTTATCTTTATTTTTAAAGCCAGTAAGTAAAATCAACCCCATGATGGATTTTTTTTTGTCCTTTCTTTTCTTCACTTCATCCTTGCTCCTGAGTTAACATTCTTCATTAGTCCTGCTCAGAACGTGGTGGATAAGCCCAAAGATATGTGCTGGTGCATCTTTTGCAGTGCTGAGTGTATCCACACAATCATTTCAACCCAATAATCTCCACATTAAGCTCCAGCCATTCTGTGCTAACTTGTGCCTTAGCTAACACAGGTCTGTGAGAAAAGCTCCCAGACTTCATTTTCTGACACAGACTGAAGAAAACCAGCCTTTTCCTTTGAATTTGTTCCAAAATGTTGGACCTGTTGGGGGTTTTTTTAAACAATGAAGGTGATTAATTTCGAGTTTGATTTCATCTGGCTCTTGCTTCCAGCCATCCGTGGTTTTTCCCCTGCTAAATTACAGATCCTGCAATGCCCTCTCTTTTCTCCCTCTGAAGGTATTTATACACTGTCATCAAGTCACCTCTCAACCTCTTTTTTTAATAATGCAAACAGATGGAGATCTTTAAGTTCTCTCCCCTGTACAACTCTTTCTCCAGTCTTTCAATCATTTTTGTAGCTCTTTTCAACACTCTCCAACACGCTCTCTTAAATGCAGACACCTGAACTGGATGTGAAATTCCTGAATCAGTCTCTCCAGCCCCACACAAAGGTAAAATCCTCTCCCAGCACCTACTCACTGTTTCCCCTCTCACACATTCAAGACTCTTATTCAGTCTTTTGCCTAAAACACCACACATTGCCAGCAAGCTTCCACTGAGCTGCTGCTCCACTGCAGCCCTGGCCTGACTCCTGCTACAGACCCAAACCAGCCCAAGCACCCCCTGTGCTAAGACTGGAGTTTCTTCTTCCTTCCTAGGTGTTCCTCCCTGAACTCCAATTTCTCATGCCACAACAGCATCTTCTGGACTTTTCCTGTAAATGCCTGCTTTGCTACACACTGGACACTGAACCTGGGAAAAAGGAGATTTTTCTTGCAGCAGATGTTATAATTTCCCTATTTTCACTTTCCACCTGTTCCCTGTCATCACCACTCCTGGGTTTTGGTGCTCCAGCCTGGCAGACATCCACCCACAACCGGGCTCAAGTCTGAGGACCCTTGCAGAGCAGAGGATGGGGCCAGCTGGCCACAGCTGCCTCACCCCCAGGTGCCACATGAGCTGACACCGTGGCCGTGTGACAGCTCTGGAGCAGGGCTGGCAGCCAGGGCAGCCCCAGCCTCGTGCCATTCCCCTGGCAGGGTTTCAAAACACGTCAGCACTGATAAAGGGACAGATTTTCATCACGGGCACCCGGTGTGGCCAAACTCTCCTGAGCAGTGTAGCTGCCAACATCACACCCAGAGCTACTGAGAGCTCAGACCTCTGAAATTATTCCCCTCCCAGTCTTTTCCTTCCCTGGGTCAGCATTGCAGCTGCTTTTGCATCTGGGAACAACTGTCAGCACCCTCTGGGGTGCAGCGTGGTCACTTCCAGGCAGCGTTATGGGGCAGTTTTACAGGAATTTAAATAACATGATGGAAAAAAAAAAAGATTCTGCTAACAATCCCCCATCTTTAACCAGCAGGTGAGTCCTCTGTGCAAAACTGCTTTTGTGGGAGGAAGATCACCAGCCGGGATGGGGTTTTTCCACGGGGAAGTAGCTAAATTTTCGGGAAGCACTGCGGGGCTTGTCCTGGGGCCATCCCTGGTGAGGCTGAGCTCGGGAGGGCAGGGGCAGGCAGAGATGCAGCTGCCGACCGCTGCATGTCAGTGTTGCTCCATGCAGCCCGTCCAGCTGCGCAACATCTGCCGCCCGCCGGAGCCGCTCCGCCGGACCGGAGCACCCTGGGCTTGCGGGGATGCGGCTCTGGGGACGATGTGACAGCACATTCCGGACACAGGGACAATCCTCCGTGTGTGGCACAGCGGGGCAGGGTTGCCCAGCTCCTCCTGAGGGCTCGGGGGTCAGAACTGCATCCCCGGGTCAGAGGAGGAGTCTGCAAGTGCCTGCAGGCTGCAGTGCTGGGCTGCAGCAGCAGCACTGCTCATCTCCTTCTGAGCCCCAAGCAACACACAGCACCCCCAAAAATCCCCCCACAGACCTGGCACGGCTGCAGGGACAGTGGATTACCCCAACATTCCCACTCCTGGTTCCACAGGGGCCAGGTTCAGGAGCCAAAGCCGGGGTAACGCTGTGTTCTGGGCATTGCCCTCACTCCTGGCACTGTCCTGGTGTGCCACTGCTGTCACCCATGGAGTGGCACTGCCAGGGCCTGTGGTGAATAATTTCTGCCAGGGTCAGCGGTGTGGGGAGCTCAACCCTCCCCACCAGCCTCATGGAGCTCCCCATGACTTCAATAATAATGAATTCAATAATATTAAATACAATAATAATGCTCTTGACTCCTCCCCCATTCCTTCCAAGTCCTGCTGGAGAAGAAATCTGCAATATGGAGCCTGGATTTTCCATTGCCACCTCAAAGGAATATTCACTAAAGGTGTGAGGGAAAAGGTGAAAAGTGCCGTGGCCACTGGAGGAAACACTTTGTCCTGGGATCTCACAGACTTCCCACCTGCAGAATCAGGTCTGGGATTAACCTGGGCCAGGGTGGACCTGTGGTTTCAAGAGAAACAGAACAAAAGAGAATAATTTTACTCTGATTTAATGGAATAACAGTACTGATGGCGCCCCATGCCAGGTTAGAAAGGGGCTGGATTTATAAAGTGGAAATTCAGCTGTCCAGAGGTGAAAAAGCTCTTGTTGACTTTAGGGGCAGAGGGAGGTGTTGAATTCAAAGGCTGCAGATTTGTTGGCTTCGTGCCTGAGTCCTACAATCAGCCAGAAAAGCCTGTCCAGGTGTTTAACCAGGAATGAAGTGAGGCAGTTCCCTCTCCATGCAGAAGATCCAATGCTGGGCTCTGGAAGAGAGGGCATCCCCCAGATCAGAAGGTTTCTCTGTGCTTCATTTCCTGGCCTCCAAAAACAGAGAGGTGGGAGATTCTCCAGCATTACAGTGAGGTCCAGAGGATTTATTTACCCAAAGCTCTCAGAGCTAGCATTTCCCTAATACCTGCCCCAAAGGGACACCTCTGGGAACTGAGGGGAATGACCAGGAGCTATCAGCTAATTAGCATTGAGGGTTTTTCATACACAACTTTAGTGTTAGCATGAAAGCTTTTTGCAGAGCATCATTTGTTGCAGAGGAATTCCAGCAGCTGGCAGGGACACTGCCTGAGAGTGTCCTGGTACCCAGCACAGTGTGAGTCACACAGACACTGCTGGAACAGGGTTGATCAGCATTTCTTTGATTTCAAAACCATTTGCTAGGGCAGTATCCACAAACACTGCTGTGCTCCGGGGAGATGACAGGCCCAGCCCTGGCTCACTCCAGCCCAAACCCAACAGGGAGCCGTCAAACTGGAGCTGTGAAACAGCAGAAATTCGTGACCCTGTTCTGGTCAGCCCAAGAGGCTCCATGACCCGTGAGGGAGGCTCTGGGGCAGATTACTCACACCACAAGTATGAGCAGCAGGAAAGGATGAGCATGTAGGGCTGCACTGCTGAGCCAGGGCTGAGGCAGAGCCATGGAGAAGCTGAGAGGACCCTCCAGCACAAGCAGACCCTCTGTATCCAGGGTCTGCATCACTGCAGAGTCATCAGCAACTGCATGAGGGCAAGAAGGCAGGAAATCAACTCCTGGGACTGTCACCCTGCATCCTCCCTCACCCAGAGCTCCCACAGGCTTGACCTGCCTGAATCCTGCCAGCAGCAGCTCTGCAGTTGGGAATGGCCTTGAAAGGGCCTGGGGGCTGCCAGAGAGCCACAGGAGCTTCCAGCCTGGCAGCCACTGCACCACCAGGATGTTTTGGAAGCTCAGAGCCATATTTGGGCTGCAGCTTGGCTCCCTGTGCTCCCTGAGCTGGGTCTGGCCTTCCCTTCCCCAGCTTTGTCCTACAGGGATGTTCCTGTGCAGCCAAGAGCTTTGCTCAGTGGCTGTAACATAAACTGGGCAAATATCCCCTCAGCCAGGGAGTTATATAAAGTGCATTCCCCACAATGCAAGATTTCTCCCTGCAGGGAATATCCATGGTGATGATGCCCACAGCCTCTCTCCTGCTCTGCCTGCAAACAGCAGAAATTCAGCTCTTGGTGCTTGGAAAAGCCACTCCCAGGGCCATCACTTGCAGGACAATGCAGGTGTGGCAAAATGAAAACAGCAAAAGGTCATTTCACAGAAAAATCATGTCAGGGACAGAAAGAGAAACACATTGCTCCCACTGAGTCACAACATCCTCTTCCCAGGTTTGTGGAATGAGTTATCTTGATTTTTTCCAGTTTGAAATAATTAATAAGATCTGATTTTGGAATATAAAATAAATCACAATGAAAACAAAAATGTTTTAAATTATTCAAATCTGTTTGACCAAGCAAAAAATATTTCTTCCAGCCTCTTGCAGAGAATTTTGAAAGTTTCCCATGTCTCTCCTGGCTGAAAGTCCTCACCAGATCTCAGATACCCAGTTCCTCTGTCCACTGCAGGCAGAGAAGGTGGATGAGCAGAGCCAACAGAGTGTTGTGCTGAAAATCTCTGGCTCTGCTACCAAGATTTCACCCCCAGAAAACAGATATAACGAAATTCACCCTGGATATGGGAATCAACACAGGCCACCTCATTATTTCATTCTTCAGAGCTCATGAGGCACCAAGGCCTTGGATGGATGGCAGCACTGTCACTGTCACTTCCCCAAGAACAGCAGCATCCTTCTCCAGCTCTCAGGGCCAGGAGAAATCCCCCCTTTCTGCAGGAACAGCCTCCCCTGAGCCCCTTGCAGTGCATAATTCATTAATTCACCCAGAGCCACAGCCCAGCCACACATTTCTGAGCAAATCCAACCTCACCCATTGGCAGTCAGTGTCTCCAGCACTCCCTTATACATTTTCCTCTGCCACAGTCAGGATTGTTGTTTCCCAGCCCTTTGGAGAGGTCTCCCTGTGGTTGCCTTCTCCTCCCAGCAGCTCCCACCTCGCTGTTCCCATCTCCATCCCCTGCAAAGAGCCCTGCAGGAGACAAGCACCAGCCAAACAGATTTTTCCTGAGCCTCAGAAGCAGGAATTTTTTGTATTAAATCCCCTGGAAAAAAAGAACTGACTCTTCATAAATGCCATGGGAGGAAAAGCTCTGATTTGAGATCTAAGCAAAGCTGGGATGAATAATACTGAGGGTTCCTGTGCCAGAAGGGCCAGGGAAGGGAGAAAGGCAGGGGAACACAGAGGAAAATGCTTCATTAGCTCCTGCTGAGGTGATCTGCTCCCTTTAGAAGCCAATGCCTCCTCCAGAAGGTTACAGTGCAGCAGCTTTCAGACCATTCCAGAGCTGTGCCTGCAGGCAGGGATGTTCCTGCAGGGCCACCAGCCATGGCACAGCCCAGCTAAGGACCTGCCCTGTCACCTGCCCCTGCTCCCTGGCACCCCCAGCACTGTGATCTGAGCCCTGTGGAACAGGAACAGATCTGAAACTCAGTGCCTGCTGCTCAAGGGGGGATTTTTCTCCTCGTGACTCCCTGAGTCCTGGAAGTTCTCAGCCAGGCTGAGCCATTCAGAAGAGCACAGTGATGAGTTTTGGCATTGGAGAGGAGTGGAAATTGGGATTTCTAGGGAATCAAACCCTCTGGACAGTGCCAGGGGCTGCCAGTGGCCCTGCTCTTTGTCCAGCATCCCTTGGCTGTGCCCAGTGGGCACCAAACATCCTGGCACAGGCTTTGTACAGCTGCAGGCAGCCCATCCCTGCAGGGTCCCATCTCAGAGCCCCTTTCTTCCTTCTCTCTCAGACAGCTGTTTACATTTTTGTTTGTGTGAATAATCTCAAATATGAAGGCTTTGCTTTGCTCTTCACCCCATTAGATAATATTAATTACTCTAGGCAGCCAAATAGCTTGGAGAAAGAGGGGAAAAAAACCACTCTGGAAAAGCTGCAGGCCTTGCAAGTATTCAAAGGGCCATCTGCAACTCCTCCAAAAAACTGTACAGACAAATGAGAGCAGCAGTAGCACATATTTATTCAGTAGACATCATGGCAGCATTCCTGCTCCTGTCTCAGCCATGAACCAGCACCAAAAATTTGATGCTTGCTGTTCCTCAAGCTCTCCCCTCTGCTGCAGCAGAGATACTGGCAGGACTCAGCCTGGGGAAGAGTCACATGGAGTTTTGGGTGCAGTGCCAGCTCTGCCCCTCAGAGCTGCTGCACATCTTCTCCTAGCAGGTTTCCAGCAATATTATGGGCTGGCTGGCCATTGGAAAGGTGCTTGACTCAAGCAAACAAACAGTATCCACAGGTGGGCAGGGATGCAAACACAAACCCAGATTTCCCACTGCCCCATGTGCACAAATTCCCCCTGGGCATCTCTTGTCAGAATTTAGATACCGTCCCTAATTTGCATCTGGACACAAATATTTGTTAGTCATAATAAGGAAAGACTGAAATCCACTTTAACATGTGTACCGAGACAAGCTGCTCAAGAACAAAAACAAATAACAATAAGTTTATTAATAATTCATCTGTTTCAAGCAAACATCTCCAGGCAGGCATTCCTGCCTATTGTCTCTGATATTAAGCAGAGCTGCTGAGGCCTGGCCCTGATTTTTCAGCTGGATACCAGCCAGCAAAGCTTCCAGGTGGATGATGCTGATTTACAGCCCATCTCCGCTTGCTGCTCTATTTACACTGCTTTGTTTAGGGGATTTTGTGTGAATCACCTTCCAGGGCAGTCATAGCTTTTGAAATACAGGAAGGAAACGGCAGCAATTGGAGGAAACCTAAAGTGAAATTCAGTCACAAATCTTGTCTATTAATTCCTGTTCCACCCCTTTCTTTCCCCAGCACTTGGCCTTGGGAAGTCGTGCCTATCCCTGGCATGCTTTCCAGCAGAGAAATTATACTGCTATAAATGTCAGGCATTTGAAGAACAATCCTGTCTATTAGCATGTAAAAGAACATTATTGTCTGAAGTTATTAGGTTCAAAGGCATCTTTGTGCTTGGCAAATTAAAGTCTGCAGCTCCAGATCCCAAATCCAGGTACAGGAGCACTCGGGAGAGACCAGGGTCCTCATCCAGCCCAAAACACAGCACTCAACAAAAGGAGAAAACTGGGCAGGAAAATGGTACAAATGTCTTCAATACACTTTTGCTACTCTTTCATGATGTTATTAACTTGTTCTTAGAAAGTTACCTCAGCTTCTAGAAGTTTTCATCTTCTCCTAGACTAAAATGATGCTAGAACAAGAGATGTACCCCGGCTGACAGGGGAAAGGGCCTTTCCAGCTGCTTCTCCAGCAGTAAATTCCAGTTGTCTTCCCTCCCAGCCCTCAGAGCAGCTCAGGGTGGGGTAACTCAGAGCTGGGGTGTCCCTGATGTGCCCAGAGTGTGCTGGACTGGGGTTGAAATGTCACCTAAACACACCCTGGAGTGCCACACACAAATAGTGCTCAACTCCTCTGGCCTGGCTGAGCCCAGTGAGCTCAAAGCCCTTCTTGGGGCAGTGTGAGCCGTGCTGTGCCTGCCAGAGGAGACTCCAGTTCCCTCTCCAGTAACTCCACAAGGTCCCAGCTCCACTGGAATCTCTTCTCTTGGGCCACCTGACTGTTCCTGTCCCCTCCTGCAGCCTGTTCCTCCCCAGCTGCCATTGCATCTCCTCACTCAGCAGAGGGAGGGGTGCTGTGGGTGCTGTGCCCACATTTTACATTTGAAATTAGACTGTAAGATGCATGAATTGAAGGTAAAATCCTTGCTGTGCAAAGAGGGATACTGGAAAGCATCCCTCATCCAGTGTTGGTGCTTGGATGTCTCAGTGGGGAGTAGATGGCCTGGGAGAAATCAGAGAATCACAGACTGGTTTGGTTTGGAAAGGGCTTTAAAGCTCATCTCATCCCACCCCTGCCATGGGCAAGGACACCTTCCACTATCCCAGGTTGCTCCAAAACCCATCCAGCCTGTTCTTGGACACTTCCAGGGGTCCAGGGGCAGCCACAGCTGCTCTGGGAAAGCTGTGCCAGGGCCTCCCCACCCTCACAGGGAAGAACCTCTTCCTAACATCTCATGTAAACCTCCTCTCTTTCAGTTTGAAGTCATTCCCCCTTGTCCATCACTCCATGCCTCTCTCCATCTTTGTTACAGGTTCCTCTCAGATCCTGGAAGGCCACAACAAGGTGAGTCTCACTCCTTCTCTTTTCCAGGCTGAACAAACCCAATTCTCTCAGCCTTCCCTTGCAGGAGAGGTGCTCCATCCCTGTAACCCCCTTGGTGTCTGCCAACTCTGGCCACGCTCCTTTAGGAAAAAAAAAAAATTGTGGGGAAGGTTACAAGGCTGGGTGTGTAGATATCTATGCAATGCCTCTATACAGTGATTTACAAAAAAAAAAAAAAAAAAAAAAAAAAATCCTGTTGGCACAGATGCCCTCACAGCCAAACACACGGATTTGGGCAGAGCTCGGTTTCAACGTGGGTGGCAGAGCTTGTGCCCCTGAACATCTGGAGCAGAAAAGAGCAATAACCCAGCACCTCCCCAGCAATGGGCCCTGATTTGGAGGGGCAGGACTTGGGGAAGCCAGCCCAGAGCAGGTGGTTCAGAACTGTGTGAATAACCCCGTTAACAAGCGCTGCAGATTAGACCAAACAAGAGCTCATCAGCATTCAGCCCAAAGGGCACGGGCTGCACGGCACAGAATAGAGGAACAACGGGAAGGAGGGGAGATGAAAAGAAAGCAGAGATGGGAAGTGTTTTTAATAATATTGTTTCCTAATTACAGCACAGTGCATGAGTGCAGATGCCATCTGCTGTGACGTCCACAGCCCAGCAAAGGACGTGCCAAAGGCACAGCCAGGGCACTGCTCCCACAGGGACACAGGGCAGCACCTGTGGCTGCAGCACAGGGGACTGAGTGTCCCAGCACCTGACCTGGGCTGGGTGAGCTATTGCTGCTGCCCAGAGCCCTGCTGGTGTTTCTTTTGAGGCCACAAAATGCAGTTTAAAGTCCTCTGCTGACCCTGGTCAAAGGTGCACCAGTTCACAGGGTGGCATCATCCTCAAAGAAATGGATATGTGGGGTGGGGGACAGCACCTGCATCACCTGCTGTGTAGAGAGACATTTCTGCAGCAGCTCTGTGCACTGGGAATGAGAATACATCCCCAGTTGCTGCAGAGCATCCTCCCAGCACAGTGTGGACCTGTTGCTTTTCTTGTGACTTCCTGAAACATTTATGATGCTGGTTCAGGATCATTATCCTGCTATGAGAAATCAAAATTAATTACGGCTGGGACTGTGAGCACATCCCTGAGCCTGCCCCTGGCACTCAGCACTGCCCCACAGCAAACTGGGCAAGGATGGGGCCAGCAAGGACCTTCCCACTGCTCCAGGACGCCCCAGGCCCTTTTCTCTGAACAGTGTGAGTATGGAAAGGAGATTTTTAACTCCTGCAAAGCCTCCCCCCAGCCTGGCCTGGCGTCTGCAGGCCCCCCACGCCTGTCAGAGCCGCACACAGAAGTGCACAGGATGAGGCACACTAATGCATGTTTTGGTCCCAGGCCAAAATAAACGCTGGCTATAATAACCCTCCCGGGAGAGGCACACAGAGGAGCCCTTTGTTAGGGACAACTCGGCGTGTTACGCTTCATTTGGGCCAACAGCACTTCCAGCACGAGCTGGGGGCACCATCTGCTTGATGTGGGCAAGGTGGGCTGAGGGCAGAAATGGGGAAAAGGGAAATCTCAGGACAAGGAAATTTGGATGGTGTCTCTTGAGTCAGCCTGGCCCATAAAGAGTCTAAAAATCTGGCAACAAAAAAAAACAATCTGGTGAGAAGAAGTCTGGCAGGTATGTTGGGCCTGTTGTGGTCTCTGCTGGAGATGAGGGTTTGTCATGGGCAGGGAACAGCAGTGTCTTCTGTGCCACTCATCTTTTGAGTAGGTGTGATGAAAGGATCCAGCTTCAGGATCCTCTGTCTCTGGCTAATTCTTGTTTAGTTTCCTTCAAAACTAGAGACAGAGGAACAACAGCAACTGGATGAAACCCTATAGCTCTCTGCTAAGGCCAGCACAAGCATCAGTCATTTGTGGGAACTTCTTTATTGATGTGTGGTGTGATGAAATGACTCAGGGGCAGGTCTGCCCTGACCTGAAGGGGACAGGACAAACTGGATCCCAGGGCCACATCCCAGTACAGACTGGGATCCTCCCAGTGTGAAGTGGCAGCTGTAGCCCAAAGCCCCTGAGCCTGAGGGCAGCAAGGAGGGTGCTGATGTTTGGCCAGTGTGAGGTTCTCCTGCAAGGAGCAGGTAGGACTGGGTGATTCCCATGGATCCCTTCCAGCTGGAGCTCACACATGACTCTGGGATGCTGTGATGCCCTGCAGGCTCCTGCAGCAGCTGCAGAAACAGCAAATCAGCTGTGCCCGGGGGGGATCAGAGCCTTGAGCCTGTGTCCTGCCCTGGCACAGGTGCTGATGGTCAAGGCCATCAGCAGCCATCATCTGCTCATGGGAGGGGTGGGAGCAGTGCCAGGGGGCACAGAGGTGCCTCTGCCACGGGAGGGACTGATCTCTGCTCTGAGGAGTCTGCAGCATGCCCTGGATGGCCCAGGTGAGCTTGTGCAGTTGGGGTGCAATGGGCTCTTGTGCTGCAGGGGAGGGTTGTGTTTGTGGGGTGCAGGGGCTGTGGGGGTGAGAAAGCCTGGTCTGCCCAGACAGACAACACATCTCTGCTGGTGCCACTGAGTGTGGGGTGCTCAGGAGGAGACCACTGGCTTGTGACAACAGGCTGGGGCAGAGGGATTTGTCCCAGTAGCAGGTTGGCTGGGGCAGAGAGAGCCCCGAGTGCCCCAGGTCCTGCCTGGGTTAGCTGTGCTCTGCTGCCTTGAAGCCAAAAGAATGCTTGGGGTGTTTAATCTGTGTGACAAGGCAGAAACAGCTGCAGCTTGTGGGCTTGTGCAGAGCAGTCTCTGAGTTTTGCCTACCCAAAATGTGCTGGAGAAGGGGAGCTGGTCCTGGGCCAGCACAGGTCCATGTGCACACCCCGTGTGCCTGTCTTGGGGGGGGTGTGTGGGGGACACCCCATGGACCTATCTGTGGGGTGTGTGGTGGACTCAGCTTTCCTGGGAAAGCCTCTTTGGCTTCTAAATAAATACAAGGAAGGGGCACAAAGCACAGAGAGATTGAGGGATTGAGCCTGCAGCTCCTGCAAAGCCAATATTGTTTCTCCCTGTACGGGTGAGGTTTCTGGTGTTATCAAAGTGGAAATCCAGGTATGTTTCAGTCCTGTGGGGAAAAGCAGTGAGCAGTTTATTTTTCCTTTGACAGATCACTGGTGATCTACAGCCATCTGGCAAAGCAATTCTTAACTTTTTTCCTCTTATTTATGAGGGCTGAGGGAGTGAGAGTTATTTGCAGCTGGGATGCCAATTGCTGCTGGCAACTGCTGCTGCTTTGGGGTCCTCTGCTCCCCTCTGCAGCTCTGGGAGGGAAGAGAGGTTTCTGCAGCAGGCAGGGGGTTCTTGTGTGCTTCTCGATGCTGTTTAGACTCCTAAATCACAGTGTTCAACACCGGAGGTGTGGCTCAAAAAGAATGTAAAGCTTATGTTGGGTTAGGGGAAAAGAAAAGCGAGCGGGGAGAGGGATCACTCCTGTTCTGCAGTGGATGTGGCTACACTTGGTTTTGCTGGATGGAAGTGGTGCAGAATGGGCACAGAGGAAAACTCTGTGGCTCAAGGATGTGAGTGGGGCACACGAGGATGGGGCTCATGCCCCAAACTGTCCTGTCCTAGCAGCTGCTGTGAGCAGCAGGGCAGCTTTTGGCATCCCTGGGTGTGTTGGGCTCCCTGCTGGCTCTGGGGAACGATGAGTTTTGGTTTCTTTCTGCTCGTAAAATGCTCTGCTAGCCTGGAAAGGGAGCGTTAGGGCTGTGCAAATAATTAATTACTAATTAGCTGGTAGATTGCTCACAGGGTACAGCCGGGGAGTGCTGTAATCTGTGCGGCCTGAGGAATGGGCAATGCTCAATTGCTGTTCTTGGAGGAGCAGCGATGGAAATACCTGGGAGACAAAAAGGAGCATTTTGGGAGTGTAGAGAGAGAGCAGATGGTGCTGGGGGGGAAATGGCAACAAGGTGCCCTTCAGGAGGACAGCAGGCAGAAATGGGATCAAAGCCTCTGCCGGGGCAGTCTGACTCCTCCAGGGAACACAAAGCAGAGAGCCCCGGGCTGCAGGGAGGGCACAGCCTGTGGGGGGTGAGAGCTGAACTGGCCCCAGCTGAGCTGAGTTTAGCTGAGCTGGGTTTGGGTTTTACCAGGTGTTTTGAGTGAGCTGCTGCCCAGAATGGGATTTCCTGGGGTGAGGGTGGCTTTGCTGTGGGAACCAGAGTGGCACTGCTGGGACATGCCCTGATGCCAGTGTGCTCCTCACCCAGAAAGGAAGGGGTTAATGAGGGGCTCAGCTCACAGCCCCCGTGGATGGAGACTCTCCTGCCCAGGTGAGGGATTTGCTGTGGGGCATTTGTTTCCCCTGTGGGAATGTCCATCCCTGTGTCACTGGTTTCTGGTGCCACTGAGGGTGGCTGAGGCCTCTCTGTCACCCTCACTGCTCTGTCCCTCTGCTCTCGTTGACGTGCAAAGCTTCCCTAGTTTGCTTTATTGATAAAAATCCTTGCTGCCAAAAGAGCTGTCAGGGAATAAGTTAAATCATCACTAAATTGGTGGTGAAAATAGAAGCTTTAGGCAGTCCCAAGCTTCTTTCTCCCCTTGGCTGTGCTGGCACTGAGGGCTGAGCAAGGCTTTACCAACAATTATTTTTGAACCCCTGGCACCCGGCCTGGTTGTTGGTGAGGGAGAATGGAGAGTCCCAGACAGCAGCTGGCAGGGCTCCAGTGTGACAGTAATCACCTTTCAGGTGAGGTTTTGGCTCTGGTTAAACTGTGTCAGTCCTGAAAATCTGCACAAGTGAAACATGCCCAGCTACTGCTTTGAGTTCCTTGGCTGCCCTCTGAGGGCAGCAGTTCTTGGCTCCTGAGGGGTGTCCTCAGGGAGTGAAACAGCAATAAATAATAATAAATAATAAATAAAAGGGGCTGCAGTGATGCAGAAAGGGTTAATGCCCTTGGGCTGAGGCTCACCCCGACCTGAGCCAGCAGACTGGAGCAGAGTGATGCAGCTTCTCTGGTGTCAACGTGGGAAAGCGATAAGGGGAGGCCTCTTCCAGCCCAGCTAATGATCTGCAGTAATGAGAACTTGGCCTGTGTCTGCTCCCGGCCAGGCTGGGCAGCTCCTGAGGCTGGGTGGTCCTGCCCCAGCAGGGAGAGCTGCCAGGGGCACTGAGCATCCTCCTGGCTCTGTGTGAATGTGGGGATTTGGGGGTGCTATGGGGGTCTTGATGGGTGAGCTGAGCCCTCTGCACAGAGGGTGGCACATGGGGGGGAGCTGGTGGCCACATGGAGCTGCTGAGTAGCTCCTGCCCCCACCCCTGGGGCTGGCAGGGCCCCAGCAGCCACACCTGGGCTTGTTTGGTTTGTTTTCCACTATAGAATGCCAGTTTTCTGTTTTTTACTACAAGACTCTGAACCTGTAGTGGGTGTAAACCTCGGGAAGGTCCTGGCAGACCAGGAGAGATAAGTCCCTCCAGGACCTGCCTCCCTGAGGGGCAGCACCAGCACAGCCTGCAGGGGTGGTGGAGCCCCAAAGCTGCCACATCCCTGGCAGGGGCTGCCCTGAACCAATTAGTGCTGTTTGGTTGTTTCAGTCTCTCCCAGTTCAGGCTGACAGCTCAGTGCCAGGGTGTAAAGGGCACACTGGAGCCCCTGAATGAGCTCAGTGAGGCTTGGAGAGCAGAGCTCCAGCCTGGACATGCGCTGCTGTTTGTGTTTGATTTTTGTTTGATTGGTGGTGGTGTCTGGGTGACCCACGGGCGATGCTCACAAAAGAACCACTTGTGCCCTGGTGGGATCTCTGCATCCCTGCTGGTCATGGCACATCACAGGCTCCCCTTCAGGCCTTTCCCCTTCCTCCTGCAGGGCCAGAGGGGACAGGGCTCAAATCTGGGAAGCAAGAAATGCCCCAAGGGGAGCAAAGTCCCCAGCTGTAGCAGGAGACGCTTTTTAGGGAGGTTATTTTAAGGAAGTCTCATGTGAACTGACTCTCACCCCAGCAAATGGTTTCTCTGACCCGCTCTGGTGGATGCTGCACACATTTTGCATGAGGCACAGACAGGTTTTCTCTCTGCACTGGAGATGGCAGCAGAGCACTCCTGGCTCCTGTGCATCTCGGTGTTTAAATCTGCTTTTTCTCCCTTTGTGCTTTAGGCTGTTTGGAAGTTGGAGTATTAATGGCATTTTAAAGTGCTTGGTGTGCTTGTGATGGGCTGGTCAAAATATGGATTTGCTCTCGTGTCTTAACCATTCAGCAAACTGCTTTTCCATTGATTTTCTTGGGGTTGTTGTTTTTCTGAAATTCAAATTCTAAGAGCAGATCTTGAAAGAGCTATTAAATCACCTGGCTTTGCCTGCACAGGACATGCAGCTCCATCCTCTGGGCTCTGAGCTGGAGTTCAGTCAAAGCAGTTTCTGTGCCTGTGTTGTTTTGGGGAATGGTGCCTGCCCTTGTAGGGTTTGCATGTCTAAGTGTCTTACACTAAACTGTGGCTGTAAATCGTGGAACTTTAGAGTTGTTTGGGTTGGAAGGGACCTTAAAGATCTCATTACATTTCCCTGCCACAGGTAAGGACACCTTCCACTAGACCAGGTCCTTTGGGTCCTGTGCCACCCAGCTGGGAACACCTCCAGGAATGGAGGCACATAAATGTGGGATGTTTTTGGGTTTAATCCAGTGTTGATTGCTTGGGGCTCACAGCACATGCTTGGGTTGAAAATCTTTTGGATCCCAGTGGTGCCAAGGAAGGGGTCAGGTGTGGGATGTGCAGGACCTTCCTGAAGGCTGTCCAAGGACATCCTGGTGTCATTGGGGCACCAGGGTTATTGTAGTTTCTAGAGGGACTTGGAGGTGAGGCTGGGCTCAGGAGACCCCACACTCCAAGGTCCCAATGTCGAAGATCCTCTGCAGAGATGTGTTTAACTCACTTCAGGCAATGCTGTGAATTTAACCACCTTCCTAAATGACAGGGGACTCAAAAGCCACCAGTGTTATTGATCTCCCACCCTGGTGTGCTTTCACCACTGAGTGAAGAGAACAATATTTCTATTTAAAAACAAATTTTAATTTAAACCACGAGCTGGTTCAATGAAGGATGAAGTGTCTTTGTAATGGAAATGATAGAAGTGAAAACAAGTAATCTCTATTTATGGTACAGCTTTTGTTGGTTGTTTGAAAGGATCCAGTGTTCCACAGGACCTATTTGTGGAGGGACAAGAATAACTTTCTGGTTCAGTTCTTGGCTAAAGCAGAGTTTGTTTTGATTTGTTTAAAGAAAACAAACAAACACAAACTTTCAAATGGTTTTTGGCTGGAGCTTTGACTGGAAATCCAATCCTCTTACGCATAGAATTTTTTTTTAATGCTTCTATGAAAAGCATCATTGAGTGGAAGGATGTTCTGAGCTGCAGGGATGGACAGCCCGGCACAGCTGGAGCTTTGGGGGGTCTGGAAGGCACCTCTGGAACGCCCTGATGTTTCCAGGTGTGATGTGGAGATTTGAGCTGCAGGCAAATATTGAAAATGCTGCGATGCCTGCAGTGAGCTGCACCACAAGGGGGCAACCCGAGGCCACAAATCCTCTGCTGCCTCCTGGGAGGAGATGTGGGAAAAGGGTGAGATGTGGGAAAAGGTCCCTGGTGCGGGCAGGGGCAGCTGTGGCAGCCAGGTCTGTGCTGCAGGTGGTTTCCTCCATGGGGAGGAATCTGGTGGCATTTGTTAAATTCTGGGGTTAAATTTAAATGTTGCCTTTCCAAAGAAAGGGGATGGAGCTGGGGAAGGGTCTGTGGCACAAGTTTTGAGAGAAGTGGCTGAGGCAACTGGGTTTTATTTGGGAGAAAAGGAGGCTGAGTATCAGGGAGTTGAGGAGAGCAAGGTGGGACCAGTCCCTTCTCCCAAGTAACAAGAATTAGACAAAATTAAATGTTCTGATGTTATGCTGGGGAGGTCTAGATTGGGATAGTAGGGAAAACGGCTTCACTACAGGGTGTTCAGGCACTGAACAGGCTGCCCAGGGAAAGGGTGGAATTGCCGTCTTTGGGAGAATTCCAGAAGCTTGGCACTTAGGGATGTGATTTTCCTGGTGGGCATGGTGCTAACAGCTGGACTGGTGAACCAAAGGTCTTTGCCAGCCTAGACAGAAAGGTATGAAATTCCTGCTGGGTGCTTCTGTTCTGTGGCTCAAGGCAGAGGTTGCTGCTCTCAGAGCTATGGGACTCTGCCCTGTTCATTGTCTGCAGCCCAATTTGCCCAAATCCCATCCCAGCAATGGAAAACACAGGGTTTGATCAAAGCCCTCCTTGACAAGGGTGGCAAAACTCTGAAGTGAGGCCTGGAGGTGTGGTTGGAGCATCCCAAGCTGCTTGAGGCCACACCTTGCTGTCCTGGTGGCATCTGCTGCTCCTTGGCACCCTCGTCCTCCTGCACTTGGAGGGCAGGGGATGCAACAGGGATGCTCAGAATGCTGAGCTGGAACTGAGCAGGGAAAGAAACCATTCCCAGCTCATCAGTGGCAATGGAAATGACCCTGTGGAACCAGGCAATGGTTCTAAACTCTTCTGACATCACTCTGGAAATGGGTGGAACAGGCTGAAAAACGCCTCAAAACTGGTTGGAAATTGTTGGATTTTCAGGGGTGTGTTGCTTTTTGATAAAAGGCAAGGGGACTTGGTTTTAAGAGACAGTACGGTGGCTTGGCTTTGCTTAAGCTTTTTGGTTTACAGATACTCTTACATTAATATGATGGGTTGGTTAAATGGTGTTTATAGCTTTGTCTCGTGGGGTTATACAGTTTAAGGGGGTTTTACTACATCAAAGGGGACAGCTGGTCTGAAGGTTGGTGAAAACTACTGAGTTCAGAGAGAGTTACATTCCTCAGGGGTGACTACACATTGCAAGTAGTAAAAAAAAAAAAAAAAAGTCTTTATCTCTTTGTGTAACATCTCAAGATTTTCTGCAGCACCTGTCCTTATCTCTCACAGGGGTGGGGGGAAGAGAAAAGTGTGGAGGGATGAGCAATCCCTGGGAACAGCCCCAGTCCTGCTGGGAAGGGGATTCCCTGCTGGGAGGGGATTGCTGCCCTGCTCAGTGTGCATGGCCTGACTCAGAACAAGGACCTGTCTAAACAGTAGCAGGAGCTCAGTGAAAGCAGAGACACTCTCAATTTAAAAGTACGTAATGGCAGGAAAAACAACCCAGGATGAGTTAAAGAACTGACTCAGGCCAGCAAAGGCCAGTCCTGAAATAGACCTCAAATGGTGCTGGTTGAAAATGCTTCCATCAGAACAGTTTCCTGATGGAGAATCTGGCATTTCTGCTTAAAGAAATCTTTCAAGAAAAGCATCTGTTTCTGTGGAAAAATTCATCTTGTTGGGTTGGAAAAATGGAGCATGTGAAAAGTGAAATCCTTCAGTGCAGTTGTGCCAGTTTTCAGGCAGACTCCACCTCTGTGCTGAGTTCATTTCTCATTCCTGTGGTGCCCACTCATCCTCACAGGAGGGAACCCCCAGATTATTCCATCTGCCCCTTCCCATCTCCCTGCTATTCTTAGCAATGATTAAAGCCTTCCCCTCATTGTGGAGGACTGCAAGGTCAGATTTTGGAGCTCTGTCTGGCTGCTCCCCTGGGACACCAAACTTTCTCTGCTGCCTCCACTCCTGGTCCCTTCCTACACAGACTTCTGGGAAACTCATCTGCATCCCACAGTGATGTTCCACATGTCCTGGGAGGTGGCTGTGACTGGACAGCCAGGAAAGACAACTCATTCTGCTGGGCTTATTTGTGACTTTACTGAATTGTTTTGCAGCCAGGGGTTTATTTTCTGGGTGTTTCTGTATCTCGTTGTTGTCTCCTTGCTCATTTCTGTGCCTGTCCTAAATTCTGATGGAAGTCTAACGTAGGAGATGGGCAAATTTCTGGCCAGGTCCATCCAAGAGGGTCAGGGTTAGTCCCAGGCCCTGTTTGTTGAGTCAGGATGAGTCACTTTGGAAAGCACTGTTGGACTTTATTGTGCCTTCCTCCAGCAGTGAGAACTTGCCCTTCAAAAAATTGTGGAATAACCCAGGTCTGAAACACAAATCTGACACAGAAGTGTTTCTAGCCATTTTCTAAACATTGCCCTCCACCCTTTAAGGTTGGAAAAATTACTGGCAAAAACTTATATTCATATTTAGATGCCCAGACTTGAAAATGGGGAGGGAAGATGTCTTAAATATTGTGTTTTCCCAAGACCACAGCAGCAGCAGGCAGAGGCAGCTGGGGAAGAGCCTCAGGTTGGTGCCCATCACCTGGAGAGCTGTGGTGAGGGAATTGCTGTAAGTCCTTGAAGCTCCATGGATGCAAAAATCAGAAAGGGGTTTTTGTGTCTGGATGTGGCCTTCAAGGCCAGGACACTGTCCCGAGATGGGCTCACTGCTGATGTGAGTGAGGGGCTGAGCTGAAATCCTGCTTGGACCCTGAGATGAATGTGTTTTCCTCAAGTGAACTTTATGAAAGGACT
The DNA here is from genome assembly GCA_013400215.1 of Cisticola juncidis. Classification (NCBI taxonomy): domain Eukaryota; kingdom Metazoa; phylum Chordata; class Aves; order Passeriformes; family Cisticolidae; genus Cisticola; species Cisticola juncidis. The sequence continues at coordinate 610,163 of VXBR01006562.1, forward strand.
TCTCAGTCCATTTAAGAAAACAAAAAAGTGTTAGGAGCAGAGGCTTGGCCAAAGCTTGGGGTCCCGATGTGGAGACTGGAGGGAACAGAAAAGCCTCAGTGGAGAACATTTTCTAAAAAAACAACCCAGGTACAGGCCAGGCTTGTGTTTCTGTGCTAGCATGGGCTCTATTTACCAACCTTCCTGTGCCCCAAGAGAAGCAGGAAGGCATTTAAAGAGAAAATAGGAAAGAGCCCTCTGTCCTGAGAGCTGCTGTGTGGTGTTTTTGGGAGTGCACAGGGCTGAGAGCACAGGCTGGAGCTGCCAGGTGTGTTCAACACCAATCCTGGTGCTGGTGGCTGCTGCCAGAGCCAGCCCTGGGCAGGAGCCAGGGGGGCTGGAGAGCCCCGGGGCAGGAGCANGGGGATGGAGAGCCCCGGGGCAGGAGCCAGGGGGATGGAGAGCCCCGGGGCAGGAGCCAGGGGGATGGAGAGCCCCGGGGCAGGAGCCAGGGGGATGGAGAGCCCCGGGGCAGGAGCCAGGGGGATGGAGAGCCCCGGGGCAGGAGCCAGGGGGATGGAGAGCCCCGGGGCAGGAGCCAGGGGGATGGAGAGCCCCGGGGCAGGAGCCAGGGGGATGGAGAGCCCCGGGGCAGGAGCCAGGGGGATGGAGAGCCCCGGGGCAGGAGCCAGGGGGATGGAGAGCCCCGGGGCAGGAGCCAGGGGGATGGAGAGCCCCGGGGCAGGAGCCAGGGGGATGGAGAGCCCCGGGGCAGGAGCCAGGGGGATGGAGAGCCCCGGGGCAGGAGCCAGGGGGATGGAGAGCCCCGGGGCAGGAGCCAGGGGGATGGAGAGCCCCGGGGCAGGAGCCAGGGGGATGGAGAGCCCCGGGGCAGGAGCCAGGGGGATGGAGAGCCCCGGGGCAGGAGCCAGGGGGATGGAGAGCCCCGGGGCAGGAGCCAGGGGGATGGAGAGCCCCGGGGCAGGAGCCAGGGGGATGGAGAGCCCCGGGGCAGGAGCCAGGGGGATGGAGAGCCCCGGGGCAGGAGCCAGGGGGATGGAGAGCCCCGGGGCAGGAGCCAGGGGGATGGAGAGCCCCGGGGCAGGAGCCAGGGGGATGGAGAGCCCGGGGCAGGGGGAATGGAGAGCCCTGAGTGCAGCTCCCCACGGGCTCTGTGTCCCTGGGCAGGACAAGATCTCCCTGCAGCCCCCAGGGATTTCCCTCTCGTCCCCCCAGGGTGACCCCAGGTCTGTGTTAGGACAAAGCCATTCAATCAATTGCATTTCTGTGCCAAATTTCCCTGCAGCTCTTGGGAATAGGTGTGCTCTGGGTTAGAGCTGTTCCAATTCCAGGCATCCTCTAGCACTGGGGAAATATTGATTCTTCTGCATTGCCAGGACTTCTGAGAAACGAAGCAGGCACAGGTACTGGCTTAACAAACTGGTAATGTCCCAGTGGATTTTTATCCCCATGTGCTTCCTGCAGCCTCAGAGCACAGATTCCCTCATCCTCACCCCAGGAAGGCAGCCCTGAGGTCAGGCTCTGTCCTGCTGGGGGCCGTGCTCCCCTTGGCAGCCTGCAGCATACAAAGGGCTGATGAGAAAGGGATTCAGCCCAGTGTATTGGCATTTGTGTGTGGCAGCTGCATTAAGAGTGCTCACTGTCAGCCCAGCCATCACTTATAATTGGCTTCTATTTTTCCATGGGCCTCCTGGCAACAGCAGCTCTTCCCAGGCTCTTGGTGGGGTGCTGTGTCTGGGAAGGCAGGGGAGGTATGTGAAAGTGGTCAGGATTGGCTCAGGAAGGGAATGTGGCCCCTTCCTGCCTGTCTCTGGGTTTGCATCCCACCACAAGCAGTTCCCTCTGCAGATTTGCTGTCAAGCCCTGGCAAAGGCCGTCTGTGATGGCTGTGGATGCACTGGTGAAAGTGCATCACCTTTGGGATGGGCAAATCCCTTGGTTTTGGTGCAGTGACCCCATTATTGTGAAATTCTTGGTTATTTTGGTGGAGAGAGGCTGGGTTTGGTTGTGGTGCTGTGTGAGGAGCATCAGGGTGCTCTGTACAATGTGTCACCCTGGAATCAGATCCTTTGGGTAGGGTCTGGTGCATCCCAGCCACACAAAAAGCAGTGAAATCTCTGGAGGATTCGTGAGTTCAGAGCACATTTGTCATAATGGTCCTGGACCATGCAGACAGGGCTGGGAAGAACCCCTTGCAGCTGCAACCCCAAATGCTGGAAGCACATGTTGTTTTCATGGAATCATGGAATATTCTGAGCTGGAAGGGACCCACAGGATCGCCCAGCCCAGCCTCTGTCCCTGCACAGACACCCCAAAAACCCCACCCTGGGCATCCCTGGGATGTCCAAAGGCTCCTGGAGCTGTGGCAGCCTCGGGGCCATGCCCATTCCCTGGGGAGCCTGGGCAGTGCCAGCACCTCTGGGGGAAGAACCTTGTCCTAATTTCCAACCTAAACCTTTCCTGACACAGCTCCAGCCATTCCCTGGGTCCTGTCCCTGTCACAGACAGATCAGTGTCTGCCCCTTGTGATGACATGCACCATTTTTCGGGATATAATAAGATACAAATTTCTGAGTTGCTGCAAAGAACCTTTTTTTGTTTCTTATCTTACCCCAATACTGGAGCACCTAAACTTGCAACCACTTGAAAGCCAGACCAAGATTTCCTTGAAATAATCCCCATAAGCTTTTGAGATGTCACAATAGTCTCATCAATATATCCTAGATATTACCAGTTCCATCTGATTGAATTTTTATGTTTGCAAATAGAATAATCTAATGACCTAATTTCTGAAGGAGGCCTGTTATTTATTAACCATGATGTAAATTCTACCAGCATTAGAATGAAGAACGTTGGGCTTTTGAATTTCTGCTATTTTTAAAGATCTACATCTCTGGGGCCATTAATCACTTTCCTGACATATTGAATTCAGTCATGTGTTATAGCAACAAAACTTGCAGTTTATGATGCAACATTAACTTGTCAGCAAGAGGGACAATTCATGACTGTCTATGGGTAGCCAGTGGCAGGCAAATTTGGACAACTATCCTATAGTTTTTGCAAGCATCAGCAAATTTTGTTGGCAAAGCCAATGTAGGCAGCGCATAATATACGCTTTTGCTTGTATATATTAAAAAAAATCCCAAAGAATATAATCCCCTGCCAGGAGTTTCCACTTATTTTCCATAACGAGAGCTGGAGGGTCTGTTAAAGCTGGTCTCATAAAAAGAAATTGCAAAGGATGATTTTTTTCCTTTACGAGGGAGATGGAAGGAATTGGAGTTTGTTTGGATGCACGAGTCTTCCTGATGTGCATTTATCAACTCTGCTGCTGCAGGGAGGGTCCCAGGTGGGGACAGGGACAGTTTGGGGGACGGGGACACACTGAGCTTGAGAGCTCCAGAACAAACTGTGCCTTTCAGGAGCAACAGTGGCCTTGGCACAGCAGCAGCCTGGCTGTTTGGGGGGATTTCCTTTGAGATACCAGAGAGGAAAGAGCTGGAAAAGCTCCCAGGGAGGAGAGGGGGGCACTTTGCTGCTCTTTGTGGTGGGGCTCTGAAGGGTCCTTGAGAGTGCAGGGAAGTGGCTTTGCCTTGGGTGCTGAAGAGGAAATCAAAAGATAAAAGGGAGAATTATTGGGGGAAAACAAACATTTTTAAAACAAAATCATCCCAGTGCTGTTCCAGGCATGTATGAGCTGAGGCAAAACCTCAGCCAAGGCCAGAGCAGAGGCAGATGAGAGGATGAGCCAACAGGGGGACCTGAGCAGGGCTTGGGCAGGGTGGGGATGGGGATTTGGGATTTGGGGTGGGGAATGCAGGAGGCCACTCTAGAAATGGCAAACCCCACACAGGTTCTGTGCTTGGGCTGAGCCTGGCAGCAGGGAGACCTGGGGGTCCTGGCAGGAGTGGGGGGAGCTGGTGCTGCACAGCAGTCAAGGACCTGTGGGGAGAGAGGGGGGGAGAGTTTTAACTGGAGCAAGGCTGGGGAGAAGCCTCTGTGCTCCAGAGAATAAAAATGAGAGATCAGCAGCAGGTGAAGAGACCTGAAATTGCTTGATGTGTTGCTCAGTGAGATAAGATGGTGAAGATTAAAGCTGATGGAGGTGATTATGGGCTGCCATTCCCCTCGGGGTGGGTTTGGGCTCACACTCAGTACAGGGATGGGCTGGTGAACTGGGAGGAGTGAGGCTGCAGTGCTGGCCTGGCACAGGGAGCAGCTTGGAGCACTCGGTGTCCATCAGCAGGGGCTTGGCAGTGTGAGTGACACACGCACCGGGCAGTGTGAGTGACACACGCACCGGGCAGTGTGAGTGACACACGCACCGGGCAGTGTGAGTGACACACGCACCGGGCAGTGTGAGTGACACACGCACCGGGCAGTGTGAGTGACACACGCACCAGGCAGTGTGAGTGACACACACAGGGCAGTGTGACAGAGTGGCACCCCAGGCAGTGACACCAGCCTACTTTGGCTGCCACCAGTTTCCAAACACAGCTGGAAGAGAGCAGAAATGCAGGGATGGAGGCTGAGTGATGCAGACACTCAGTGCCACATGCACAGTGTGGTCCATGGTCCCCAGGGACCTTTGTGGCCCAGCAGGAGGCTGCTCCCTGCACCAGTGGCTGTGGTTAGAGCAGGGTATGTGGGTGTAGGGATGGATGTCCTGGCTGCTCCTCCCTGACCACAGACCACTCCTTTTTCCAGCTGGGGGATGCTGGCCTCCTCCTTGGGAGCTGAGAGGCTTCACCAACTTGGGTTTAAGCAGGATAAAAGAGGCTTCTATAGCAGCAAGCTGTGATGGAAAGCATAAGTTGCATTCCATTTGGGGATGGGAACATATGGCCTCCAGTATCTTCACAAGCCTCCCAGAACACAGTGGGGTTTGTCTTGTTTCTCTCAGATCAGTTGATTGCTGTAATGTGGGAAAGATTGACTTATGAGGGACATAAGCACAAATTATCCTGATGAAAGGAAACAGAGGGAGTGTAAAGAGATCAGCTCAGCTGAGCTGGGAGCTGCTCAGTGCCCTGAGAAGCAAAAAGGAAGGACAAAGAGAAAAAGGTAGAAATGAGATCAAACAAATAGGCATACCTTAAAAAAAATAGTAGGAGGAAAGATTGTTGTGAATGAGGCTGATGAGGCAGCCACCCTGTGCCCAGCTGCATGGTCACAGAGGCCAGAGCATTCCATGTTTCCAGAATTTCCATCCAAACCTGTGTGATTGCAGCTTGATATTCCAGTCACTGCTCTGCAGGCACTGATGGTTTGGGCTCACACTGGAGGTACTTGGATCATTGGCCAGGATGAAACTCACCCTGAAGTACCCAGAACAGGGCCAGAGAGGGCTCTGAGCAGCAGTTTGCTCTTGGCTCCCTTCAGAGACTCCTGGGGATGAGTGATGTTACTCAGGACTGAAACAGCAACTCTGCTTTCAGAAGTGTAGGGGGGAAAGAAATCAGGAGCTGCAGAGCAGTTCCTCCCTGGCTTCTGGAGTAAGGGAATGGCCTGAGGGGTTACAAGGCTTTGTCAGAAATTAAACCCATTAAACCAGGCAAGTTTGTCTGGTTGATATAGCAGGAGGATGTGTGGATGGGGAGGAGCAGGAGATGATGATGTAGGTAAGGTTTTGGACATTTTTAGTACTTGATGTCCTTGTAGTCAATCAAGTATGATGCAGATTGTGGTAATGTGCATGGCAGTAGTTCATTTTTCCAAATTACTCATTACTCTCAGAATATTGCCAAACTGGAGTAAAGAAGTTTCCAGGCTCCAGAGAGGTCAAGAGCAGTGCAGTGGTGGATTTTTACAGTGCTTTGTCTGGATTTTAGGACCACTTTATACCTACACTAGAGAACTGTATGAGCAAATTCACACTGAAAGGAGTGAGATTGCACCAGAATGCCTGAATTTCTGCTCCTATAGCCAGAAAGCAGCTTTTTGGATTTCTCTATGCTCCAGTTGATGCAGAGCCCTCCCTGCTTTTGTCTCAGAGGTTCCTCCTCCCTGTCTCTGTGGCAGCAGGTGACTGCCTCTGCAGCACACAGCTGGCTGTGTGGGATCAGCAGGGCTCTGGGTTGTTCCAGTTCCTCCCCTGGTTGCCAATCTTTTGACAGGAGCTGCTGGAGTAGCAGTATCTCAGTCTCAGGGAGCTGGCATTCACTCCTTAACAGCCAATTATTTCACAGTGACCTTCTCATGGCAAGCAAAGTGCCAAATCCACAAGAGAAGCAGAGAAAGGGCTTTGAAGTGACAAATACTCCAAGTTCAAGCCACTCCTTTGCCCCGTGAGTGCTTTCCTGGTGGATGTCTTTCCTTGAACCTGCCTTTTGAATTTTTGCCTCTGATGGATGGTGTTGGAGCATTCCTTGGCTGTATCATCTGAATCCCACCAAATCCCTTGATCCCCCCTGTCTGGTTCCAGACTTGTTTATGGAACAGAGTCTGTGTAGGTATTTGTGTCTGAATTAGAAATGGAGGAGCAAAAATGCAGCACAGTGTCAGACTGGCTTTTCAGCAGGACTTGGCATAGGTCAAAGAAATCATCTCCTCATGACTGCTCTGAGGATGTTCCAGCCTGGATCACTCTGGAGGTAGAATGGGGCTGAGCTGAGTAGCCTTAAATATGAAGATTCAAACCTCAGCTGGGTGTTTTGGCCAGGGAGCCTTGGCTGTGGGAGATGACAGCACAGCCTTTCCTTCAGTCTGTTGGCTTCTGCTGCCTGACAGGACAGCAGTGAAAGCTTCCTCTGCTCTTGCACCCTTTCCTCTCTGTAGTGTGCAGCCAGTGGGGAAATGCAGTGTTCAGTGACACACTGATGCTTATCAGGGCTGTTTTCCTTTTATTTAATCCAGATTTTTGATGGGCAGCCTGTGCCCTGCCCAGCCTGTGCCCTGTGGGGATGACGTGCTTGGGAACCAGGGAGTTTCTGCCTCTCCTGCCCCAGGCTGCTGACACAGGGCTGCTGATGGAGCCCAGGCTTTGCTGCAGCTCCAGCTTCCATGCAGACCTGCCAGTACAATCACTGGAGACAAACTGATGTGGGCAGAGGGAAAGACTCTTGTGGTGTGGTGACAGCACAGCCCAAAGTTGTGCTGCTGCTTGAGTGTGCTGTGATAGTCTCTGGAAAGTCAGAGGTGCTGGTTGGTTTGGTTGGACCTCCTGATGCAGCAGAAAGCTCTGAAATGCTCTCCTGAGAGCAGAGATGCCACATTTATTCCTTTTGTGATCAGAACTCCCTGGTGTTGTGGTTCTGCTTTAATTATCCTGAATTTTGATGCCATGTGTTAGTTTCTGAGTTTGCACTGCTCAGGAGAAGGGCCCAACACTTCTCTGTAGGTTATCCCTTCACTCAGGTTCACTCTCAGGTATTAAAGTGGCTCCAAGGCCAAGGTTAAAATCCTTCTGGATTCCAAAAGAGTCCATGGGCACCTTCCTGCTGAGCCAGTCTCAGCTCAGAGATGGTCTCTGCATTGTCTCCTTTCCTTCTTGTTTAAAAGAATCTTGTGACTATTTGGAAAGAGAAGTTCCTGCCCATCCTTCTCCTATGCTTGTGATGCTTTCATGCAGTTCAGTCCAGCTTGGTGCATTTTGGGTTTCTGGGTCAGAAGCAGAAAAAGCCCCAAATTCCACCAGCAAAGTCCCCACCTTTCTTCTGCACAAATCTTCTTTTCTTCCCAAACTACAGGAGCTGCCTGGGCAGTGCTGCTGTGGGGTTCCCTGGCTGTGGGCAGAGCTGGGTGATATTTTGAGCAGGGGCTGGGAGTGGAGCTGGGTTTGCTGGGAGTTGTGCCCACCCTGTGGAGCTGGGGAAGGACCTTGCCCTGTTCCACAGCAGCTCTGTGGCTGAGCAAAAATAAATGGGTGACTTATCCCCCTGCCAAGGACCGTCAGTGGGAGGTCAGTGTTTGATATTTCCACACCCAAAAAAGCAGCCCCGAGCTAGAATTACAGTACAAAATACCCATTCAGACCTCTCCAGCCTTCTGTTTTCATTGACTTCCATCCCCTGCTTGTACACACAGAGCCCCTTCCTTTCCAAAAGAAAACAGTATTGCTGATAAGGGACACTTATCTCGGGAGTCATTACAAAACAAGTGAGCTTTTGTGTTTGCATCTGATTCCTGTGGCAATGTTAACAAACTCCTCCTGGTGTGGGAGCTTTATTTCCACTCTAAAGATGGCCCTTAGGGTACTGTGTGAGGTGCATTAGATGTCTCATAAATAATTCCCACAGATGTTTGTCCTTTAAAAATAGGGAAAGGAAAAAAACCAGCTTCAAACTTCTTTAAGGTTTCAAACTTTCATTTGTTCTGAAAAGGATTTTTAGACAGCAGTCCTTGGCTATGCTGCACATGGATATTTACCCCTCCCAGACTCTCTGCTGGGATATTGGTGGCCTTTGTTCCTTTCAAAGTGCTGGAGGTTTTTCTCCCCTCACAGTGGGTTCCCATTAAAACTGAACTCTTATCCACAGCTGCACTAGTTCAAATTCAATGTTTTATTTCCATTGTTGGGTTGCAGCACAGGCAGGTGTGGTGGCACTGTGATACAGGGGCTCCTCCTGATGGAATCCCTGCCCCAGGAAGGGTTTGGATTCCTGTGAGGTGCTCAGCTCCTTCCAAGGTACTCCCTAAGACAGAAAATTTTATGGAAGAAAAGTTTTTCAGAGCAATTTTCAAACTATTTCACAGTAATCCTGTGGTTTTCCTATCTCAGAGGGAAAAACTTCCTTCCAGGTGCCAAGGAAACACCTTCCCAACCCACCTGGGGAAGTGCACCATGAAAAAAGAGTCTGAGACCCAGGGAAGGGTGAGGGGTGGGGTTGGCTTTGCTGTGGGTTTCTGGTGAGATGCCAGCCCTGCCCTGGGGCACAGAGCAAGGGGTGCTCCAGCTGAGGGCAGCTTGGCTGGAGCTCTGGGGTATAAGAGGGTGGAGAGAGCTCTCCCAGCCTGGAGTGGAAACAGCCACCCCAAATCTCCCTCCTGCAGCCAAAATCTGATGCAATTCTGATTTGGATTATTTGTGCCAAACTAACTGGGGTGGGCTGTAACTATCCCTGACAAATAATTTTAAAAGAGCTGCTTGGAAAACATTCTTCTTCTAATAGGATTTTTTTTTTTTACTTAAGGAAAACTCCAATCCAGGATATTTAAATTCTTCTGTGACACTTTGTGCTCTCGCTGTTCTCCAATAGACCTCAGTGCCTGTTCCCCAAAGCATTTCCCTGTGTTTGTGCCAGGGGAGCCCCCAGCAGTGGTGTTGGGGGATGTTTTGTGCTGGGAATGCTGCCTGGGGAGGAGCAGAGGGATTTTGAATAACTGATCCAACTTCCTGTGAGATATTTTGTGTTTAGTTCAGAATTTTATGGTATTCCTTTGGAAGGGAAGATCACACAACCCTTGATCAAAAATCTAAATTCCAACTGAAGAAGTTCAAATAGATTTTCTTCCCTATTTTGTTTTCATTTGCTTGCAACGTTTTAATTTTAAAAGCTCATTTTAAAATTAGCTTCTTGTTTTAACAAGGACAATTGAGATACCCAAAGTATCTCCCCTTTTTAGTCCTATTTGAAGGTTAGGTCTGAGGTCCTTTTGCTGATACCTGGCCAGTGATGAGCCTTGCTCTGCTCAAGGGTTCAAACATCTGGGCAGTTTGTGTCAAAGGAGAATTTCTCAAGCCATCACTCAAAGCCTGGCCAAAGGAAATGACACCACTAAGTCATCTGGAGGGGGTGGGAGCTTTGGTTGAGGGTCCCTCCTTGAATTCTGCTCCAAGGCTGCACACAGGGGGTCTGGAATTGCTGAGTGTCCTAGGTGGGTGCACTCTGGGCTGGCAGTCCCACAGACCCCCTGACCCTGAGGTTTGTGAAGCCCTGAAACATTTCCCAGTCCCCTCGTACCAACTGCCTCGCCTGAGATCTATTTACAAGCATGAATAATTTTAAACACTTAAGTGGTCTTCAGAGGGATTACTTGCATGTCATGGCATGTAGGCTGCAGCTTTTCAAGGAGAGTTACGTATCCTTTGGCCTTGAATGGGAAAATGGAAATTGAAAATGTAGTGGAGAAGTGGGGCTGTCCCGGGTGCCTGCTCTGCTCTCTGCCCATCTTTACCCAGTGTTGCCCTTTGTAACTAATCCTGCTTCTCAAGCTTTGATAATGCACCTGGAAGAAGCTGACTTTTAAAAACAGAATTACTTCGAGGTGCTGGATCCCTGTTGCCCTCTGCATCCCAGTTGTTGATAACCCCTTTTCAGCTGGGGGTCCTGCACCTCTGACTGAGTGGGAGCAGGATTTGTTTGGGAGGGAGATTTTCCTGAGGGAATGTTTGGATCTTGATGGATAAAGCAGAATAGTTTGGTGGGAGGGGGTGGTGTTTGTGGTTGGTTGTGGGTTTTTTTTTTAAAAAAAGCCCCACCAAAAAAAAAAAAAAAAGCCTGAAAGTCTGTGCTAGTTTTGAAACAACTCCTTTACTGATTTTGACTAGTTTGGCAAAAGCAGCTCCAACATCCTTGTACACACTGTACTGCATGAGCTGCAATGACCCTTGACTGTCATA
>VXBR01006562.1:621357-639432 GCA_013400215.1 Cisticola juncidis
GGGAGGGAAGGGAGGGGGAGAGGGAAGGGGAGGGAAGGGAGGGGGAGAGGGAAGGGGAGCATCCAGAGACCTCCAGGGGGAAGAGGGGCAGAGAGGACGAGGCTTCTCCGTTCGCACTCTTAACCCAGCGGTTCAAGGCAGGCACGGTAACATTCTCAGCCAATGGGTTACAGATACTGCAGGGAGGGTGCAGACTGAGGGTAAATCATGCACTTTCCAGGGGTGACCCAGAGCACTCCATTTCAACAAAATGCAATCCCACAGAGCCAGGGCACAGGAGTCCAGAGCCCTAATCTCCCCAGCTTTATATCCTCCCCTCTTGCATCTACTTTTTTCATCCCCAATGAATGGAAGACTTCATCTTTTTAAACTCCAGCAGGACAAGGCACATGTGGCCTGACTCTACCACAAACTCCTCAGTAACACTCTCGCTGTTTGGGGGAAGTAAATATGTGAATTTCAAAAGTCTTTCTGTGTGGAGAATCTGTTTGGATTTGTGCAGGAAGTGGGGAGCAGGCATATAGGTAGCAATATTAATGAAGTTTTCTATAAAGGCTTCATTCAAGGCTTTCAAAGAAAATGTAACTCTTATGGGACCCATAGTTTATCTGCCAAGTCCGAGAATCTGGTTGGAATTTAAAATATATATTTAAAGGTTTCTGAGAAGTAGAGGATTAGAAAGAACAGGCCAGGAAGGGCACTTGGGAAATTACTGCTTGAAGAGGAGATTGGTCCTTGGGGTCTGAGCCCTGCAGCAGGGTGCACGAGACAGCAGAGGGCAAATCCTCCTCTTGGCTGTGCAGGAGTAGGAAAAGGGGGTAACTGGGACAAATCCAAACACTGCCCTAAGCTCTTGTGCTGTGGTCAAGTGGTGAAACTCATCCAAAAATCCTCCATCTGTTCATGGGCTCACATCTTCTTGCAAGGCCTTGAGTTCAAACCCTTTCCCTTTTTCTCCTTAATGGGAGATGTCTGTGCTGGCTCATCTGCTGCCTTAAAAATGCTGTTTAATAGTTTGGGTTCAAATCCTTCACTTCCTTGAGTGTCCCAAGGTTGCCTGTTGTGGTATTGGAAGAAAGGAGCTTGTACCAGCCAGGTAAACTGAGCACACTTGGGGAGGCAGGGATGTCAAGGCAGGCAGAGACATCCCTAAAATCCCTGATGTGTGTAAATCCTTACTCTGGGGAGAGGAGAATCAATCTGAGAAGCCTTTTGTTTATTTTGGGGAGAAAATTAGTCCCCCAATGGCAGCACAGAGGTGCCCAATCTCCATGCCCAGGGTTTTGTGACCAAGGAGGATCACAGCTCAAGGGATTTGCTCCTTCCCAGTCTCTTTTATTTTTGTGGGGGCAGTGATCTGCTTCCTAATCTGCATCAGACACATCCCTGGTGCTCCAGCAGAGCTGAGGTTCCCTTTCCTCAGGTGCCAAACAGGTATAACCCTCCTGCCTCCTGTGCATCCTGTACCTGTGGCTTTCTTGAACTCTCTATAAGCCCTGTTCAAGGGTTTGGGGTTTGTCTGTGTGTTCACATTGCATGAAAAGAGATTTGTTTTTTCACTCTTTGGGGACAGATCTTGTTAACTTGGACAAGAAAAGAACAAGTGCAGGCCTGTGGAAAAAAAAAATTAAAAACCATAAAAAACTTCCAGTCTTGTCTGTTTACAGTCAAAGGCACACACATGTCCTGTAGCTGATGTCCCTGCCCAGAAAGCTGCAGCAGATGATGTGCAAATCCCATTTATGATGATTCTGCCCCTGCCTGGCACTGCTCCTCCCTGCTGCCCCTGTGCTTTGCACTCCCCGTGCAGGCAAAGCCCTGGTTCAAGTGGCAGGAGCACAAAGCTGGGCATTGACATTAATGTTGTCTGGAAAAATCAGCAATGCTCATTTGGAGTGGAGGCAGTGCCTGGGTCAGAGACCCTGAGGATGATGGAGCACTCACAGTGTGAGTCTGTCCAGACTCAGGGCCCTGTCCCCAGCCAGAGGGGACAACCAGCACAGAGTTTTCCTTCATGTTTGGTTTTTTCCCAGTGACTTCAGTCTAGGTTTTTGGGGTTTTTTTGTGATGGTGCCTTTTTTGTTTAGCACCCATGGCCAGATTTTTCCCATTGCTTTCCAGGATGTCCTGTAGCCCTGGGTTGCACAGTTTAGCTGGATGTTGGGTTTCACTGAGGGGCTGCACCCTGCAGTGCCTCTGGCTGCATTTTGCCAGGGGTACAGCTGATTTCAGACCTGTGTCGATGCTATCAAGCTCTAGTTAGTCTGTACTGGGCCTGACACTTCAGCTGCATCAATAGCAGTTAAATGTGGTGGAAAGGATCCTGTGAATGTTGCCTGCATTGAGCTCACAGCATTTCTTTCACATATTCTCTCCATTCTACCTTTCTGCCACCTCTTCACCTTTGCTGGGTCCTGGCCAGGTGTCACAGTTTAATGCAGTGGCTTTGTTGATGTGTTACTGATAATCCTCTTTTCTTCTACCAGCTCAAGGCTCACTGTTAGCAGAACAAATCTGTATTTCTACCACTGAGGGATTTGCAGGAATATTCTGTCTCACAACAAAACTCTTGGAGGGGTTTGAATGAGACCCCTCTGTTGTATTTCCATAAGATCACAAAACTTTCAGTGGCAGCAGGAATAACTGCCTGGAGAACAGGATCAGGCTTCCACAAAGAGTTTGACAGGCTTTAAATATAAATAAAAAATGAGGCTCCTGTTCTGCTGGGTTTGGTGAGGAGATCTTAGCACAATCTGAAGTCTCTCTCAAGTTCCCATCCTTCCTGATCTTCTTTTCACTGAAGAGCATCCTTACTCTTCAGGCCACTGCAAGAGCAAATGTTGGTGTTTACAGAATAAAAATAACCCAGGGATTTTTGCTTCAGCATTAAATGAACAGAAAAGACTTCCAAAGGCACAGAGCTTGGAAATAAATAATAAAATTAGCGTGAGGAGGCTGCTCTCAGGAGAAGTCAGGATTATTTTCTTTAAGGGCTAAAATAAACTTTGAAAACACCCATCCTGTTGAAGGAGAGGGGTTTTTTTTGGTGGCTCTGGTGGCTGAAATGCCCAGAAAAGGGAGGATATTTTGGCATGTGGGACAAACAGTGGCTAACAGGAGCAGCAAGCTTGTGACTCTCTCCACCTATAAACTGGAGGTGATTCATCCTGGGTTTTATTTTAATAGCAAGGCCACCAAGCCAGCTGAAATCCATCTGAGGTGAGTGCCATGGAATAAAAGGATCAGCTCAGGACAGCAGACCTGCAAGGGGGTGCCAAGGGCCTGTGGTGGCACCAAGAGCAGAGTCTGGTGCTGCCAGTGCCAGGCATGAAGGAAAGAACAGGCAACTGCTGCTACCTTGGCAGGGAGGGAACAAAAACAAGCACCAGAGCCTGCAGCCCTTTGGACTCTCATCACTTTTGTGTGTGAGTTCTCTTAAATTTCCACATGCCTAAAAAACTGGGAAAAAACCTGGGGGCCCTTTTCTCCTACACATCCCCAAACCCAAGAGCTTTTATGATTTGGTTGGGCAGAAAAGAGGCAGTTTTGGTAATAAAAGGGGTTGTTTTAACACAGTCTGGAGAAGGTGGTGGCTTTTAGCCAAATGAATAACATAATGCAGCTAAAATGATGATTTTCATGTCCTGCTTGCAGTGCTAACACACTAACTCAGTGCAGTGAGGGTTTGTGGAGCTGCTGGTCACTACTCAGAGTGTAACTCTACTCCTGCTCTGCTCCATCCCTCCTACAGCCCTCACTCCCTCTTGGAGTCTCAGGCTGGAGCAGAGTTCTTGTTCCTTCACTACCTTTAATTCTAGGAAAGGCAAGTGGATTTCTGTTCGAAGGGGTAACTTGAGGCGTTGGAGCTGCTGAAAAGCAGCAGCTTTCCCCTGGAAAACTGAGTGTCAGGCTCAAGCAGAGAAAATAATTCCTGATCTCTTAAAAATAATATTTTTGAAGTAGTTTTTATTTTAGTGGACACATCTGTGCTGCCAACTGTTGCTAACAATGCCCAGGCCATGTGGCATATGGGGGAAGGAGTTATACCAAGGGCTCTGCCTGGCAGACAAATGAGCTCTGACAACTGTGCTGAACCAAACCCCAGCCAGTTTTTGAGAATTCCCTTTTTCCTACTTTTTTGCGAAACTAAAGCACACAAGAATTTTGAGAGAAAATTAATATTAAAGACTAGAACTTGAGCCAGGATCTGCCCAGCTGTTTCGCTTGGGCTCTGGCTGATTTTTGCATATAGCTAAATAAGATTTAAACTACGTTTTACTGGCTTTTTTGTTTGCTTTTTTTTAATGTACATAAATGAAGGTGTTTATGGCTGAAGGAAATGCAGTGAGACGAGCACAATTTTGCTTGGCTTTCTGTCTGGTCTCCACAACAGGGAGACAGTGTGAGGAACACAAACAAATCTTTATTTCTGGACTAACTACTCACAGCCAGGAACTTACAAGAAGCAGAGAATAATTTCATGCAAGATGCAGCTTTTTTCACACTCCTCATTGCCCCATACACCTCTATTCCCTCCTTCCCATTAATTCTTCCTGTCCAGGCTATTGAAACCTTGGCTCATCCCAAATCCAAGGAAGGACACAAAGCTTTCCTTTGACTTAACAAGCTTCAGGTCCTTCAGGCCTAAACTAACAGAGTTTTGCTCCCAGCCCATCTGTGGAAACAAATTAACACAAATTCAAATTGGAAGCACTTTTGACCATTTATAGAGCACTGTGAAATGCTCAGGATTTTGGGTTCATCAGTGCTGCTGCAGAAAGGTCTTCAGTGATAGGAGAAGAAGGTGTCTGACTGGATTTGGTTTGGAAATCCACCTTTTGCCTGGGTTTTCACAGGCTGGAATTGCAGATTTTGCTGTCCCTGCTGCAGGTGGAGCCTTCAGGTGGTGCCATCACCATCCCCAAGCTCCTGTTGCTGCCTTTTCCTGGTTACACTGGAGGGGGATGAGAAAAACTGATTTTCCTCCCTGCCAGAACATTTCCTGCTGTATTTGACCTCTCTATTCTCTCCTGCTTCAGCCTCCCTCTTTGAGCTGAGCTTTTGCAAATGCTTCCCCAGTCTGACCTGTTCCATAAAAGAGAGAGTGAATGTCCCTGCTTAGCCTGGAGGAAGTGGTGGGATTAATAACCAGTTTGCTTTGAAATGCAGCTGGTTTGAGTCATTTGTACATTAAGGAGATCATCACGAGTTTAACAACAGAGGTGGAGACCTCGTAAAATTTCAGATACAGACCAAGGGTGAGGACAGAGGGGAATTTTCCAAGCAACCTTCATAAATTTTCTTCTTGGGTTCATGGCACAGAAGCAACCCCAAAGAAGGAGGAAAGTCCTAATATTGGGTGTTATTTTGGGACACATTTAGTCACTGAGGCACCACAGGAGGTAACAGGAATACCCCACTGGGGTTCTGTTCCCAGCCTCTTCATCCTCCTCCCAATCCATCCAGGAGCACTGGAAGCACCAAATGGGAGTTTGGGATTGAAAATGAGATCCAGGGCTTTTTGGTTTCCCTTTCCCTTAAGTCTGATTCTCTGCCAAATAATATTGATCTCATTGAGTGCAGAGACTCAAGGCTGGAAATTGCTTTGGTGTAGAATCATTTTTCTAAATGATGCTTGAAGAGACTTTTTTGTTGGTTTTCGGGGATTTTTTTTTTTTTTTTGCTTCTGCTCTATGAGTTCAATACCTTAATTTGCCACTGAGGAGGTGGAGCCCATAATATCCTGTTCCTGAGGAAGGAGGGCTGGGTAACACTGAGCCACTGTTCCTGAGTACAGCCTTATTTACTTTAATTAGAAAGTGCACTTGTTAAGTACTCAATTAATTACCTAGAGCAGCACCTATTGAGAGCAGATGAAAGAGCCACTGTGTGAGGAGGGAGGGGGAGATGGGCAAGGATGAAAAGGGAAAGATAAAACCAGTGCTGGAAAGTAAATGCTGTTAGGGAAGCCAGAGAGAGATCACAGGTACAGCTCTGTTGGGCCCTAAATTATGGTCACTGTTCACAAATTGGCTTCAGGGATGGTGGCTGGTGCAGATTTTTGGGATTATTTGGAGTCAGTCTGCAGCTTTAAAGCACATCATTGACTAGACTTTGATTTACTCTGAGGTCCTGCTCAACTTATCACATTCTAGAGGCTGTAGGTCAGTCAGGAATATCTCAACCCACAGCAAAATAAGTGCAGCAGTTTGTTTTAGAGAGGAAATGGTTCATTCTGCTTTTAAAAATATTTTAATGTTTGCCGCTGTTTCATTTCCCTTTTTCTCTTTTTGTATTTTCCTCTGCATTAATATATCCAGAATTTCAAAGCAAACAAGTTAAAGTCAGGGTTTTGAAAGAAAATTTTCATGTAATGATTCCAGAAACACACTATTAATACCAGATGTTTAAGTAAAGTCATCAATACATCTCCCAAAACCAAGGACACTCCAGTGATACATCGTGTATCATTCTTTCCTCTGACTTCGGAAGGATAATTCTGCAGAGCTCATGTTCTGCAGGACACTTGGATATAAAGAGAGGTTTGGGGGATTTTTAGGCAGAAGGCAAATTTCTTGCACAAGATCCCAGGAGCTGGGTTTAAGCAATATGCCAACATCATGAGACTCTGGATAAAATCAGGCAGGGCTGCCAGCTCCGAACTGAAACCCATCTCCCCATCTAGAGGTTCACTTGAACTTCAGCCCAAAACCAGTGGAAGAATTTTGTGACACTGGGCTGAGCCTTGGGCCTGACCCTTTGCCTGGCAGCCCAGGGTTTGCAGTGAAGGTTTGTGGTTGCTTTAAACAACGTGGCTAATCAAAAATCCATTTAGTGGGTGGCTGCAATCAAAAAGTTCTGTGTTGCCAGATGCACACTCTGGTGCTGTAGATGCACAAGAGGTTTCCTATAATCCTCTGTGCATGTGAGGCTTTTTTAAAGCTTCTCCTGGATTCCATATGCAGGAATGTTTCAGAGGCTTCTGATGAAATTTTATGCTCTGGTGATGACTACACAGCAATTTCCAGGGAATTGTAATAACATAGTAAGCCAGTCTTTTCAGAGTTTGCAGGAATTTTTCCTCAGCATTTCTGAGGTTGGCTGTAATTCCCTGTCTTTTCCATGTAGGAGTGCAAACATGGTTCCACCATGGATAAAGGCAGTGTTTGTGGTGGGCACAGGAACACTGCAAAGTGTTGTAAGCCTTTCCCCAAAACATCATTCCCTCTTGGAATATTCCTAGCAAATACATTTGTGTAATGGTACAGGATTAGGTCATGGCAATGTTTGGAGCCTGACTCTGCTCAGGATTCATTTCACTCCCATTCCACTCTGCTGGGAGCAGGAGCCTGGTGAGAAGCAGAAGCTTTTGGCAACAGAGGCAGAGAAATGATTACTGTGAAAATATCATCATATGAGGGGAGAAATGGGGCTTATGTGTGTAAAATATGAGGTTAATAGAAATCTCTGGACATGTCCTTTCTGTGCCTGAGTGTGAGAGAGGCTGCACTACTCCTGCTGCCGTTGCTTTTCCTTTTTGGCTCTCTGAACTCCAAAACAAAATCTGAGCTCTGGGATCTGAAGAGCCTCTGCTGTGCTCAGTCCAGCTGGTTTTGTGCTCTTTGCTTTCTCAAGCCCATGTGCTGCTGGTGCCTCAGCCCCTAAAATCCTGCACTCCCCTTCAGTGACTGCTGCATCTCTCTGTCCTGAAGCCTTTTCCTCCTCCTCCCTCCCACAAAATGTAATTTAACCTTAATTGTGACTTGAAATACAACTAACTCATGTACAACTTTGTATTTCATCCTGAGAGGTTCTGAATGACAGAGGGAACTTCTGAGCCTTAATGAGGGAGGTTTCTGAGGGAGCACTGGTATCTGAATACAAACCTTTCATTCATTTTAATGAGGAGCAGAAATCCATGGGTACATCTCCCAAACTGCTTCGAGGTACTCAGCTGCTGATGTGTGAACAATCCTGTCACCCCTTTGATGCCTCAGTCCCCTGAGCTGATGTGGCTTTTCTGGGGAGTAAAAGCAAATATCAGAACATGGTTTGTTCCTTTGTGGAAGGGAACCTGTGATGTGGATTTACTGAGTGGCTTTGCTGTCCTCACCAAACAGGAGAGAGGCAGATAAATGTGAATTCTGGGTGCTCCAGGTATCAGCTTTGCCTTGGGAATTGTCCCTAACCTGAAGCCAAAGCACCAGGGCAATGATCCTGC
This sequence comes from Cisticola juncidis, assembly GCA_013400215.1. Lineage (NCBI taxonomy): Eukaryota > Metazoa > Chordata > Aves > Passeriformes > Cisticolidae > Cisticola > Cisticola juncidis. The sequence continues at coordinate 629,579 of VXBR01006562.1, forward strand.
CCTGGATGATGCAGGTCCAGAGGTTTGGGTGTAGGTAGTAAATAACCCCCAGAGGTGCTGCTGGTCCACCTGCACTGTGAAAAATCACCCTGGAGATGTGTGATTCCAGAACTGGGCATGGAGTTATAGATAAGTTATGTACATGCTAGAAGATTTTAACTTTAGGTCAACCAAAGGTATCTGTGAACTGTGCCCAGCTCTAAGTGCTTTGTAGCTGGAGAAGGAAAAGCTGAAGTAAACCCAGGATGTTTTCTGCAGCCTTTGAATATTGAAGCATCACCTTTTCTCATTTCATACTTTTTTTCCTGAAACAAACTTTGAAAATTGATCAGAAAGTTTTGGTTCAAGTTGAAATATTTGGGCCTTTCTGGTACCCAGAGTTTTGTCTGTGCCACAAACCATTGGGAATCTTCACCATTGGCATTTCCACGTTTGTGAAGGGGCAGCAGTTCATCCTGTAGGATGGTGGTATTGACTGATAGGATCTTGAAACTGGTGTCCAAAATTTCTCATTGCACCTTTGCACAGAAGCAGTGGAGCCTGGTAAGGTTCTGCCAAGTCCTAAAGCAGCCAAAGCCATGGAGACATGCAGTAACTTTGGCAGTGAGAGGGAAATAACTACATTTTAATATCTGTATTTAACAGAGTTAATCTTTGTAGGTGACTCTTGCAAAAATACTGATTTGTTTAGCAGTGGCTTAAAAGAAGCCTATTTGGTTAATAATGACTGAATTAACAAAGCAACCTAAAATTCCTTGACATTGTTTCCCTGATTTGTCTGTGCTGAGTGATTCAAGTACAAGGAGAAGAGTTTTGGGGGCTTTAGAGTGTTTCTATATTTTTGATGCCTTCATTGATGTCCCAAAGCCAGACCCTTTGACTTGTGCAGTTGTTCACAACTAAATTTAGCTTGGACCTCAAATGTTCAATCTGCCTGCTGTGGGAGGGGTACCAGAGACAAAATCCCCATTCATCTTTTCAAAGATGAAGAAATTGCCATGCCTCCCCAAAAAGATAATAAGCAAATTGAGAGGCTGGAGCCATTTCACATCCAGCTTTGCTCAAGTCTGCTGTACCAGCCTGTGTTAAGGAGAAGCTAAAATGAGGCTGTGTAGATTCAGCTATAGATTGTGGGGAGAGAAGCCTGACAAAGGTTATCTTGTTCTTTCTGCTTATTTTGGAATGCCAGAGGCAGTATCTGGAGATGTGCTGCTCTAAAGGCATTTTGATCAAAAGCTGCAAAATGAGGCCCATTAAGGCACTGACTGAGGCTCAGCAGTGAAGGGATTTGTGGGATTCACAGGCACAGAGTGACTCTGCCCCTTTCTGCTGTGAGAGCCAGAGCAGGGCAGGTTAGGAGGGACAGCACTGGCCTTGTGCAGCAGAAATAGCAGGAGAGACACAAACAGCCCCCAGCAGGGAGAGCCAAGCAGTGGAAGCGGAAAAATCCATCTCTAGTGGTGCCAAAATGCCCAAGAGCCTGAATGATGCTGCTGAGAGAGAGGCAGGAAGGCACAGCCTTGATGTGGAGGGTGGGCACAGCTCATCCTCATCCTGTGTGTGAATCAGCCATGGGGCAGCTGGGTCACAGAATAGGGGAATGGTTTGGGCTGGGGGGACCTTAAAACTCATCCAGTTCCAACCCTGCTGCCATGGGTTAATAATAAATTAATTGTGATCATTAATAAGGTGATAATAATAGGGTGATAATAATAATAAGGTGATAATAAATCCTCCTTTTTAACCCCTCCGAGGGTCCAAGCTAGCTCAGGCCTTCTCCGGCTCTGGAGGAATATTTCATAGACAGGAAAAATAACCCAAAAGAGGCTCTGACCCTCAGCTGCAGTCAGATGTTTATTCCAGGTGGTCTCCAGAGGGAAAGAGGCTGTGCACAGAGGAACGGGGTCTGTTCTCAGCTCTTGTCAGGGTGGGGTGAATTGGGACAAAGCCAAGGGGTTCAGAACGGGAAGGAAGGGTCAAACTCCATGGTACAAGCTCTAGGGGTCCCTGAGGGTGAGAAACCATTCCCACAGGGGAATGGAACAGCAGGGACACCTTCCACTGTCCCAGGGTGCTCCAAGCCCCATCCCTGGCCTTGGACATGAAGTCCAACCCCCCTGGATATTCAGTTTTCCCTCTGAAGGGGAAATGAGCTGAGCTTTAAGCCCCAGTCTAAGCAAACCCTTCCAGGGCTCTGTTGGACTCCCTCGGTTGTGCTGAATTACTCACCAAGGCACAAGGGGGCACCCATGGCTAAAGCTTTAATTATCCAGGAGGGCCTGGGAGCCTTTGTGTCCCTCTGGATGTCCCCTTGTCCCCCGAGCTGTCTCTGTCGTGGTGGGGAGGGGATGCAGGTGGGAGAAAAGGCAGAAAATCAGGTCTTGGCAAAGTGAGAGCATTTCCAGTTCCCCTTCTTAGGGAATAGAGGAGGAACCCTAAAACACTTCCCTGTGTCTGAAGACTTAAGCAAAGTCTGACAAAGTAATGAAATGTAATGAAATATTAAGATAGGACCATCAAATAATCCTTTGAGGCATTATGCCTTTTTTTTTTTTCCTCCAGACAATGTTTTAATCCTTTCTAGTTCATGGCAGGTTTAGGACCAATTGCTAGCAAGAGACAGTCCTTTATAATTAAAGACAGGTTCGTATTTCTGCAGTTTAAGGATGAAATTAGATTTGTGGGATAAGAGTGAAGCTTTCTAGTGATTTTCTCAAGATGCTTGCAGAGGAACTGGAGCTGCACAGAGTTTTTACAGCTCACACCTTTGCTGGCAGTGGAAGCTGGAAATTCCTGTACCTCTGCAGCTCTACCTCTCTGCTTTCTACTCTTGTTCTCACCTGGCACTCAAGAAGCAAAAGCAGAGGTTAATAATTGCCTTTTCTTTTTTTTACTTTTAAATCGAAGCACTCTAATTTCTGCTGAGTGAGCAGAACCTCCCTGATTTGGAGCAGGGAGGGAGGAAGGTGCAAAGGAGCCATGGATGAGCTCTGTGCTTCCCTCCACAATAACTGAACCTGTGGAGGAGCCACGAGCTCCATCCCAAGCTCTGCAGAGGGAGCAGGGACTCCCTGCAGCTTCAGGGCTCTTTGGCATCCCTGCTGTCCCCAGCACCAGAACTTCTGTGATGCTGCCATGAATTCTGCCTTTATATTTCAGTGGGTTTGTTTTCTTCTCTGTTGGTGTTCCTCAAATATTCTGCTTACTGTCAGTAAGGTTTTCCCCAGGAGAGTGGGATAAAGATAGAAGCTGATAGTCGTGTCAGGCCCTTTCCAAAAATAAAAAGGCAGATTTGTGGGAATTTTTCCCTTCAGCACATGGCTGATGTGTGCAAAGCCAGCCATACTGATGTGAAAATAGGGAATAATCCCTGAGATGTGGTACTCAAGTGGCCTGAGGAGGTTATAATGAGTGTTTCTTTTGCTCAGTGCACTAAAATCAGATTTGCTCAGCTCATCCAAGTCTTTGGTTGTTCCTGAAGTTACTTCACCCCTAAGGAAGGGAGGTGGGGTGTGAAAGGTGTGGCTTTGTGAGGAGCAGGGGTTCATGTCCCCTTGGGGTTCCTTTCCCTCCTTTCCTTCAGAATTTCAGTCCTGGAGTTTTGAGTGCTGGGAATGTTTTATTTGCTCTTGTCCAGGTTGAGCACAAGGAGGTCCCAGTTGGGTGCTTGGAGCTTCTCTAAAATGTGGAATAACAGAAGGAGCTTGGATGAGATGAGGCCTCTTTTGGGGCAGTATAGTGGGAATATACATGGCTGCATGCACACATGTCCTAAGGAAATTAATCCTTTCTGTTGGGATGTGTGTGATATAAAAGCATGTTAAAAATAAATAAATCTATTGCAATTCAAAGGATGTGGGGGAAAGATGTAAGTAATGTGAAAAATCAACACAAAGATGCACAAGTGAGGAAGAGGCATCTGTTAAAGCAACCACAGGTACTGCCAGTCCAGGAAAAAGGAGCAAGGTCTGGTTTGAGCCTCCCAAATCCACTGTGAATGTCTCTTGCCATGAATCTCTGAACTCTGGTAAATCCTGTCAGTGCCTGCTCTGAGATGCTCCAGCCAGGAGGAATCTTGCAGTTCCTGCCCCTGGGAACCCCTGGGAAGGTCAGGCTGAGCTGCAGGCAGTGTGACAGAGCAAGGAGAGCCCTGGGCTGTGCTGGGCAGTCCCAGGACAGGGCAGGGTGAATGCTGCTCCTCTGGCCAGCAAAGGGCTGTGCTGGGGAGGCTCAGACACCCCCAGCACCTCCAGCACAGGAGCACCAGGGCTGGCAGCCAGAGGCACAGACTGTGGAGAATTGAGCTGCATTTGCTGCTTTGTGTGAAAGTCTCTCTGGTTCCAGAGCCTGGGTTTGTCCCATGGCTGGAAGGAGGGAGGGAAGTCAGGAGCTGGGATTCCAAACCCAGCCAGGGCATTCTCCAGACATTGCTCTCATCGTGCCCCCTCCCCTCTGACACCAAACCAGAGGAGAATCCAATTGTTTTAGGGGTAATTTGTAAGGAGGGAAGAGAGCATCACCTTAGCAACAGCCTTGGAAATTACAGTGACCTTGGCCTGTGCTGAGGCACTGTGTTTTTGTGCCTGTTTCGTGTCAGGGAAAAAGGAGGAATCTCAAATTGTAAGATTGATTGGCAAACACTGAGCATCCTTTAATCACTGTTGTACAGTCAGAAGGAAAAAGTAAGGGATAAATAGAGATGGGCAGCATCTTAGTGTATCTAATTATTAATTTTTGGTGTAGGAAACCCTTTCCTATGAATAGGATAATTTCTGGATGCAGATGAGGAGTGCTTTTGGAAACAGGGGGTTTTTCTCTGGGATCACAAGTAGAGTTACAAAAGTGGAAACCTCAGCCATGTTTGAAGTCTTTGGCATTTGTGTGTCTGCCTCCATCTGTGTTTACAAACTGAGATTAAGAGTTTAACTTCCACTCTGTTACTGAAAGCCTGGGTTTATGAGCCTTACAACCAACCAAAGACCCAAAATCCCTTAGCCAAATGCAGGTCTGAGTTCAACACGACTTTAGGGTGGGCTGCTGCTCTCCTTTCCCCCTTTGGCTTCCATCCCAATGCAGAATGGGGCTCGGGTTATCCAATGCCTTGCACCTAATTTTTCTTTCTCATTTCCCTCGCTATTTAAAAGCAAGTTGGGCAGGATTTAATGTCTTCCACCCCCTTAGTTTATTTAAAGCCCATCTCGCTCATGTTTCAGTCAAGCTTAGCAGAAAGTCACCCCTTGCAAACAGGATGGTGACATGCCAGCCTCGGGGGGTTCAGCTGAGATTTGCTTGTTTGGCTTTTCCCTGGGTTCAGTGACCCAGTTCCTCTGTGCTCCCTCCCTGATGTGAAGGCCACTTGAAAGAGAAAGCTTTGAACCTTGCCTGATTTCCAGAGGGTCCCTCCCAAGCTGTTTGCATTGGCTTCTCCTTGTTTCTTACCTTCCTGTGCTCCTTGAGAGCCCACTCTGAGAATAGCCCGTGCAAACACAAAAATAATAATATAAATTAATTTTTCTTTTTTTAAAAAATGTGTTTTTATAGTTGAGCTGGAAGGATTAATGGCAAATTCCTGTAGAGTCAGCACTGGAACAGCTCTGGTTACTGAGCAACAAACCTTGAGCTGGCTGAGCACCTTTTCCTTGTCTGTCCTGGACACTGCAAAAGGCTCATCCAAATCCATCCTTCATTTCACATCACAGGGCAGCCTCCACATAAAACAGAGACATAAAAGCCTCCAGGAGCCCAACTTTTACAAATGATTCCCAAGATCCCAATGTAGCTTGAAGCATTAAATCATTTTGTAGGAGGTGTTCAAGGCAGTGAGCACAGCAAGGTTCTTAAATGTGACTTTTTCATTTTTCCTTCTAGAAATATAAATTATTGCCAACACCTTTTTCCCTCTGAATGAGAAAATGTTACACACATTGCTGAGCTTTAGGAAACCTCTATTCTTGGAAACATCTAGAATTAGAGAACAGATCCTGCACCACTGCTCCCAGTTTGAGGAAATGCAAGGACTGAACCAAGCTGTTGATGCTCTGCATCACCACAGGCTGTCCCCAAACCCTGCACCCTGCTGGCTTTGGCACTTTGGGACAGGTGACACTCTTAGAAATCTCCTTTTTCCTTTGTGTAGCTCCTTGAAGGCTCTCCAGTCCCACCTTGCAGTGCTGGGACACACCTGAAGTCATTAGAGGCGTGGGACTGTTTCTCACCAGCACATTTAACATCTGCTGATCTTTGGTTAGAATCTCTCTCAGGTCCTTACAGGTACAGGAGACCTCTCAAACAGCTGCAGCAACCACAGCAGGCTGGATTTGCCTTCCCAGGCTCCTCTTCCTTGCTTTTCTCCTCTTCCTGATGCCTGGAAATCCTGCTGTGCCTCCCTCAGGCTGCTCTGGGAAATCTGAGCTACAGCCCCAGAACTGGCTGCTCGTGGTTCCTGCAGTTCTGGGGGTGCTGCCTGCAGCAAGCTCTCCCTGCCATATTATTTACATTTGTGCTCAGCGTGTTCCTCCCTGGCTCCAAGAACAAAAGCTGCTGGTATGGATGGGTGACAATGCATAGCTTTGTTATTAAAATTGGGACTCTTCCTGCTAGGACTCTTGCATTGGAAATAGCATCCAGTGATTAATCTCCTGCTGGCTTTGTTCTTTTTATGACCAAGGGATTGGCTCATGGAGGACTTCCTGCTTTTCTGGAGGGGCTTTGCAAGGTTGATTAATCTGTAGTAATAGTGGCTGGAGTGACCAGAGTTTCTATAGTGACCAGATGGAGATAAGAAAGTAGCTGCAAGTGGTGGTTGCTGAAGATGCTGGATGCCAAAATTGCAAACTGTTTTGAAACAGAGCAGCCAAGCAAAAGAGATCTGTGGCTCCACAGTCAGCTTGGACCTGAACGTCCTCTTTGTTTGCCTGAACAAAACCCAGATAAACAAAACACTGAAGGCAATTAGCTTTGTTTGCTTGCCTTTGTCTCCTCTTCTTCCAAATCATTGTAAAATTAGGAATAATGCCAGTGAATTTTGTAGCTATTCACTGGACAAAAGCTGATGCACAGGAGAGGAGAAACAAATAAGTATAATACTGCTGTTTTCAATAACCAGCCCACTCAGTTTTAGCTTTTACTGCATTTACTTTCTCTCTTCCAGATTAAGGAGATTTATTTGATCACTCTTGTAAATGAGAGCACCAAGTATGTGCTGTGGGACCTGGGTGTTGGTACCACACTTCTCCTGGGAAGGTCTTGGCTTCTCATCCTCCTTCCTTCACAGGTTTTCCATCAGTTTTCCCTTTTTGGTTGTGTCTGGGGCTGCAGATGCCACTTGTGACCCAAGGGTCAGGGAGGGGATGGGATGGGCACAGGGCCCTGCTGCCAATGACAAATTTCCTGGGTGTGCATGCAGAGGGGTTCAGAAAAGGGTTAATCCCGACCTTTCCCTTTCCCAAAAGGTTTTTGTCCCCCTGTGGGGGTGGCTGGGGAGCTGCTCCCATCACAGCCTGTCACCCTTGCATGGAGCAGAGTCCCCCTGGCAGGGGACAGTGCCACGAGGGGCAGGTACAGCTGTGCACTCAGGGCATTTCCTAATTCCAAGGAGTGGGTTTTCCTCTCTGAAAAGCCTCCCTTCCATCCATCACCTTTTCCACGGGTCCCCAGGAGCAAGGGGAGCACCCATGTGGTCTGGGGGCAGCACAAATGCATTAAAATGCAGAACACAGAACCCCACAGCAGAGACAGGAGCTCCTTCAGACCCTTTCTTGGAGAAGGGGGAACCTGTGCATCCCTAATTTATGGGGGATAAATCCCCCTGAGGAAAGCAGTGGGATGACAGCCCCAGCCCCATCAGTGTCCCCTCCAGGAGGGGGACCAGGGCATCTCTCTGTGCCCCATCAGCTGGCCCTGCTTGAGGTGGTTTGATGTTCATTTTCTACCTTCATTTGTGTGGTTATTTCTAGCCAAGGGTAGGTTAGGCCTTCAGTGGGTGTTTGGAACGTCAATAACTATAATTAAGCTTTTGTGGTTCTCTTGCAAACTCTGGAATCTATAATTTTCAGCAGAGTCCCCTCCTAGCATCGCTGTGGGGAAAGGGGGTCTTTGTTGGACAAAAAAATAGAAATAATTTTTAAAATCAAAGCTATAAAATGAAACGCTAATCAGTGGCATTTACAAATATTTAAATTTAATGTTATTTCCCCTTTAAAGAAGGAGGGAAATAGAAATCTTGGCACTCCTTGCTGTCCTTCAACTACTTTGGGGGAAGTTTCACCTCAAAGCTAGTTTGTTCCTGTTGTTTAATAATGGCATGTCAAGGAAAAAAAGTAGAAGCCAGCTCAGGATGAAGGGGTGAAGGATACAGAGAAACTTTATTTTCTGCACAAGGTCCCTTTGCTGAGTCTGTGCCTGGGACAGGAGAGTTTTCCAAGCCTGCCCAGAGCAGCGGTGTCAGGGAGGGAGCGAGGGTTCCTGGGCTCTCCTTGCTTTGCTTCTCACTGGGATTGGAATGGGACAGGTTACAAAGGGTCTGGTTTTATTTCTGAGCTTGGGGTGATGAGTGCAGCTCCCAGAGAATTCCCTCATTCAGAATTAACCCTTCAGCACCTGCAGCTCTCTGTACATCGGGCTGGGAACTGAGGAAAGCTGCTGGGGTGGGTGAGCAATCACAGCAACCCCTGCAAAGTGCTTTAGGATGTGATGATGAAAGGGACACCAGAGTGAGGGGGGTTTGTGCTCAAACAGAACACAGAGTGTGTGGTTTTGTGTTTTTTGACCTGTTCTCCTGGCTGTGGCTGTTTGGGGTGCCCTGTGTGAGGAGGGCAGAGGTGAGACCCTCCTCACCCACATCAGGTAATGACTGGGCTGTAAAAATGAGGAGTCAAACACTGAACCTGGCACAGCCACTGACAGGAATATTAACAGAGCATTGCTGCTTACTCGAGGCTTTTGAAGATGTAAAATACTAAAGAGTCTCATTTATCCCGTTCTGCTGATTAATGCAAGTTTTGCAGTGAGTTTTGCTCTGGTTTGTGTGCAAAGTGTGGGGTTTGATGGGCAAAGAGTCAGAGCTGTTCAGGAAGAGCATCCCAAGACACACTGAGCAGTAGAAGGAGATTAAAAGTTGCCCTTTTTAAGCTAAACAAGAAATAGCTTAATCTTAGCTCATAATGAAGAAAATCAGAGAAAAGCAATGTAACAGAAGCAGGGCAGGTGTTCAGGCTGGCTATGAAGGGAGATTACATTGATAAAGCACAAACTTTGTTTTACCTGTGGTGAGTTTGCTGATGACACACAATTGAGGAGTTCCATGTGAAGAGGGATTTGAGTGTTTTCTAAGGAACTGGAGAGTAAACTGCATTTTTTCCTTGGTTTTTGGAGTGTAAAACTTGACCCTGAGTTTAACTGGTCAGTGACAAGGCTCTTCAATCCCACGGATTCTGGGAGAATGGGAGATGGGAATAAATGTCCTGTACAAAGGCTCCTTTACAGTGATGCCACTGGATGCTGCAAATTTTAGGACCTACTTTCTTGGCTACATTTCTGAAATAACACAGAGACATAGAATGGTCTGGGGTTGGACCTTTAAGGATCTTCTCACTGCACCCCCCCCTTTTTTTGTCTTTTTTCATCCTCAGTGAAGATCCCTCTGTGAAGCTGCTCTGTACAGTACAATTGCATTCCAATTACATTTTTTTTAATCCCAAACATATCCCAAACCCAGTAAACAAATAAGCAAAGTCCCCTTCCATGAAATACTGATTCAATGATTTCATTTCATTTCCCTCTTCTTGGGGAGGGTGGGATTTATTTCACCAGTGAGTGTATAAATATTGACTTATTGACTTGATTTTTTTTAATTT
>VXBR01006562.1:646293-676646 GCA_013400215.1 Cisticola juncidis
CCTGCCCGGCGGCAGCGCTGATCCTGCCCCTCGGAGGCTGGATCTCTGCTCATTAGCTGCTGTTTGCTGAAACCGGATACCTGGGGCACCCCCGCCAGCCCGGAGTCCCCGGGCTGCAGCTATTTAAAAGGACAAGGGCAGCCTTAGAACTTCCACCTCTTTCACATCCATGTCCCTCCCAGCGCCCGCTGCCAGCCGCGCTTCTCTCCTGGATCCCTGCAGCATCCATGACCCACGAGCGGAGCCACGGCCCGAGCGGGACGTGCCCGCGGGGAAGGATTATTTGCTGAATTTGGGGGGTCCCCAGAGAGCCCCCGCTGGCTCCGGGCCCCTCACCCCGGCCGCCTCTCCCGGGCTCCCGGTGCAGGAGACACCTTGAAGGGGAAGGAGGGAGGAAGGGGCTTTGTTTGAGTTGTCTTTTTTTTTTCCCTCCTTTTTTTCCCCCTTTTTTTTTATTATTGTTATTATTTTTAAGAAGCAGCAATTGCCGTGAGCTGCTGGGACAGATGAATGCCCACGGCCATGGGGCTGCACGGAGATGCTGCTCAGCCTCTCGCTGCAGAGTAAGTGCCCCAGGCAGAGGTGCTGACAGGGGGAGGGAGCAGGGCAGGGGCACCCAGGGGTGCAGGGAGGAGGTGGGACGGCTCAGAGCGCTGCCCTCACCTGCCTGAGGGAATCCCACGGAGCTGCAGGGTTTGTTCTGGACAGAGGGACCGGCCTGGGCTCCACGGTCGGCTGGGTGGGACTTTGGATGAGGAGGGGAAGCAGGGATGAAGGTTTATCCCTGAAGTCCCCTCTCCTGGCAGAGCTGGCCAAGTGGATTTGGGATCCAACTTGCTCTGATGGACCTTGCATAGGAAAATTCATTCCCCTGCTCTGCCCTCCGGGATGCAGATCCCATCCCCCGGTGCTGGGAGGAGAGGGGCTCTGGAGATGCCCTGGGGAAGCAGAGCAGCACAGGGAGGGGCACAGGGGCATGGGGGGCTTTTCTCCTCCAAGCCTGAGTCCCATCCACAGGCTCCCAGCTGCTGCAGCAAGCTGATCCCAAGGGAAAAGCCAGGCAGGTACTTTGGGAGGTACTTTGGAAGGTGGGTCGAGGCAGGTTTGGGGCTCCCGGCCCTGGACAGGTGAGTGCAGGGGGCTGCAGCCTTCATCAGCAGCCTCCCCAAAGAAGGGCCTGTGCTTCCCTCCCTGGAGCCTGGACAGGGTCTTCAATTCTTTCTTCTGCCCAAAAGAGGGGGTTTCTCTTTTTTCCTTTTTTTTTTTTTTTTTTTCCAGAATTATTTATTTATTTTGTATAATTCCTCGTAAATGCGTCGCTATTACAGAGGAGGGCAGCAGAGAGAGGAAGTAAGGACATCCTTAAATAATTTTCATTTCTCAAAATCTGCCTTTTCCTCTTCTCTCTAAGTCCAGAGGAGAGATCCTTGGGGGGGTGGGAGGCACATCTGCATTGCAAATAAAAATAATAATTACAACCACCAACCAACCAACAACAACAAAAAAGTAACAGCTAAGAAAAAACACTTGAAATCACGGACTTTGGGAATCAGAGATCACAGAAATTGCACTATTTATAAGGAGAGGGTGAAAAAAGACAAGAAATCCAGCGACCATGGGCCAGCCTGGCTTCCTAGAGTGTACTTTGTGTTCTCTCTCCTTTTTCCAAGGTAATTGCAGTCTGCCGAGAGGGAGTTAAATGGGATTAAAAGATCTGTGTAAGCAAAAGGACCCAGAAGAGAAGGAGGAAGGAGTGAGCCGTCCGGGCCAGGGGTGTCTGTGACACAGCTGAACCCCTTAGCGAGGCACAGAGCCGAGCTCCTGGGAAGGATGTACCCACAAACCGCCTTATCCCCCGATTTCTGATGGATTGCCGCAAAAATTGCCCGAAAGAGACAATGCACTAAACGTGATGGAGCCGGAATCAGAGCCGGTCTCCAGACTCAGAGCTACAGCGGCAGGCAGGGGGTGAGTACAAACTCCGCTACTCGCGGCGCTGGGGAAGGGAATCCCGGGCGGGCCGGGGGTGCGGGGAGCCGCGGGATCCCGGGATTTGGGGACGGCGTGGGGGAAGACATTCCTCTGCCAGGGGATGATGTGAAAACTCCCGCTCCGGAGAGGAGAACGGGCTCGGCAGCGGGGAGGCCACGCTGCGGAGCGGGAGAGGGGGAAACGGGGCTGCGGTGTGCGGGGATGGGCGCCGGGACTGCCGGGGGAGCCCCCAGCCCCCCCAATCCCCACGCTCCGCGGAGGGGCTCCCGGCCCCGGGAGGTGCTCCGGGAGCCGGGGCAGCCCCCAGGCTGATGCAGAACCCACGATCCGCTGCCCCTCTCACCCCGCACCCTGCCCGGGCACGGGGGGTCCCAGCCCCTCCCGGGAGCGGGGGCTGCCGCTCCTCACCCCGTCCCCTGGGTGAGGGTACCTGGCTGTGGCCGAGGGAGCGGGGACAGCCCCGGGGGCTGAGGCACGGCGGAGGTGCGCGGTGCCAGCTCTTCATGTGCTCGGAGCACACAAAACGCTGCTCCCTCTCCATCCGCGTGTGTTTGAAAAGATCCCGGCACACACCCTGCCCGCCCCCCTTCTCCCACGGCTGGGACCGAATTTGACTGTTTTCATTGTTAAAAGCGTTGTTGGTGGTGGTTGTGTTGTTGTTGTTGTTATTTTCCTGGGAACCCGCGAAGGGTTAATCCCGCTGGCTGCGTTGTCGGATGTGCTGATGATTTACCGACACTCCCTTGGAAAGGCTGGGATTCTTCTGCCTGGCAGTTTGAAAAAGTTGTGTACAGGATCCCTCTGCTCTGGGCTGGGAGATGGGGGAGAGGAGGGGCGAGGGGCGAGCGGATTTGGGGGCAGCCCCCCTCCACCCCGGGGTCACCCTGCTGCCGCCCCGCTCCTGGAGCCGGAGGTGGAGGAATGTGCAGCTCCCTTTGGAGGCTCAGTCCGTGCGTGGAGCCACACGGAGAGCCCAGACCCCTTCCAGGGGCTACAGCTGCTCTCCCCGACAAGTTTTCTGTGTGTTTATATCCTCACAGGGCTGAATCTCAGCGCTTTAGGTTCGTGTGGTGCGCGGGGTTTTGTTTGGGTTGGGTTTTTTGCACAGATGCGGCTGCGGCGTGGCTGCAGACGCAGCATCCCCCGGTCACAGTTTTTTAGAGCTGGGCACGGTCTGGGAGAACCGCCTGGGACCGTGCAGGGGTGGCTGGCGTCAGCAAGGGAGCAGCCCAGAGGGCACCAGACAGATAAAGGTTCCTTTGAAAGAGCAGCAGCAGTGTCACAGCGAGGGGACGGCTGCGGTGCTGCAGGGACACTTGGCACGGAGCACCGCCGCTGACAGGGCACCAGCTGCTCCGGCAGACGGGCTGGCCCTGATCACGCAAAGGATGAGGACAGGGACAGCCTGCTCGGGTCCCACGTCCTGCCCGGGGACAAACGGAGCCATGTGAGCGCAGGTTTAGGGAGGAAGGAGGGAGCCAGGAGCGGGCAGCGTGGCTCCCGGCCTGCCGGGGAGCTGTGCCCGGTTCAACGTGTCCCAGGCTGCCACAGCCCACTGTGGGTTTGGAGCCTTCGGTGCCGTGGGAAACCCGCCCTGGCTCTGTGCTGGTGCCTCGGGAGCGGCGCCTTTTGTTCCAGGGTGTTCCCTGGCCTGTCCCCCCGCCGTGTGCTGCTCCAGTCCCTCCTCAGCAGAGGTCGCTTGTCGCCCTTCGCATCATCTCCCGAAGGGATTTTCGGTGCCGGGTTGGGGTTTCCGTGGCAGAGCGCCGTGCCTGCCCCAGCCCCCAGCTCCGTGCTCCCGGTGCGGCCCGGGGCTGGCAGAGGATGCTCCGAGCCCGGGGCTGGCGCGTCCCTGAGCTCAGGGGCTGAGCTGGGGGTGGGTGAGGGCTGCGCTGCCTGGAGACAGCTTGTGAATGATCCGGTGCATTGAGTGTGGCACTCCTGTACCAGCACTCCTGCAGCCTTTCTGGTGGCTGGGGAGCTGGTGGACCTGCAGGTGAGGGAGGGAGGGCTGGCTCCCCAGGGAGGAGCAGCAGTCTCAGAGTGAGCTTGAAGACTTGAGCTGCCAAAATTTGCAAAACCAGAAGAACACAAGGTTTTACAGGGTCTACATGTGCCCCTCTTGGTCATTTCTGCTGATGCATTCCTGGTGAGCACAGGCCCCCCAAAACACAGGGAGGGTTTGCATTCCACTGCACATGGAGCACCGGTGCCGTTCCACTGCCTTTATTCTGGTTTGGCCCATTCCAGCCCCAGAGCCCCGTGCTGGCCCTGCAGGAGGCTCTGTGCTCCTGGAGCCCTCTGAGGGGTGGCAGCCTGGTGTCACAGCCCTGGGGCGTTGGCACAGTGCTGCCCTGGGCTGCCCGGCCCATCAGTGTGTGCTGCATGAGAGCTGCACAGTGGTTCTGCAGCATCCACCCATCGAGGTGGGTCAGCCCTGGGGAGGCCTAAAGGGGCTGGAGGGAGCCATGGATCCCTTCTCAGAGGAAAAGAGGATTCCTTGCAAGCTGGGCAGGGGGTTTGGGGACAGATTATGGCACTGCTGAGCAAATTCAGCAATAGGGTGGCAAATGCTGTGTGTGCTGGGTGCTTGGGGGTAGAGAGGAGGGAACTGCACCTGGAGCTGTGTCCCATGAGGGATGGACAGCGTCAGAGCCCAGGACCACCCCCTCCTGCTATTTCCATGTCTCTCTGAGCGTGTGCTTTATTGAAATAAAGCTCCAGCTTCATCCCCTTTCTGCAATGGGTTGAGGGGTTAAAATTTGCCCTGCTTAGTATCTCTGTTTGTGGAGATTGTTACTGACTGAAGGTTTGTGGTGAGGTGGTTGTCGGAAGTCTCTGCTCAGGAACAAACACACAGTTGGTGGAGGTTCTTTTTTTCCCCTTCCCTTTCTTTGCCAATTTGTTGGGGGCATAAGAAGAAATTATGGGCTCTTTTACTGAAGTGCAAATGGAAACAATGGGGAATTCTATATGGCTCTGCCAAGCCCCATTCACAAAATGAAGGAATGCAAAGGCGTTTGTTGGAAGGACAAAAAAGGAGTTAGATGACAGATCACGCTTAGCACTTCTGTTTGTCGAGGGCTCCAGTTACTGGAGAACACAAAGGCCAGGGCCAGCACTGAGTGTTGTCACTTCACTCAGCAGCAAAGTCAATATCCCAGACAGGCAGGGATGGGCAGCCAAGGGAGGCCAGCAATGGGTTCCCAGGAAAGATCCCTGCTCTGGGGAGCTGCTGGGAGGGTGTTGGAGCCATATCAGCCTGGCATCTCTCAGGTGAGGGAGCAGCAGGAGGAGACAGCTCCCTGCAGTGAGCACACAGGCTCTGGTTCCAGTTGGGAGGACAAGGAGCAGCAGTTTGGGACTCTTCAGCCCTCTGTGTGCAAGTGCCAGCCTAAACCCCTGAGAGAATGAGGTTTGAGCTGTCTGCAGGAGGTCATCCTGGCTGTGCTGGTGCTGCATCCCCACCTCTGTGCACTGCAGGTCAGGGTGGCCCTCCTGGAGAAGTCCTCAGAGGATCTGTAGGTGCCAGATGAGCAAACATCAGCCCTTTATGGATCCAGCTCTCCTCCCAGGGGCAGGGACACCTTCCAGTAGATGCCCAAGCCCTATCCAACCTGCCTTGAGTACTTCCAGGAACAGGGGTTTCATTTTTCCTTGCTTAATATTGACACTTTCTAGATAACTGTTTTCTTAGTATTTTTAAATGACCTTAAGAATAGACTTCTATGAATTTCTTCCGTATCTGTTTGCCTGCTCAAACAGACAACTTCTCCATAAAAATGCAGCTGCTCAATGGGGATTACAAACTAGGAGTATTTCAGTTGTTCCAGAAACTCTGCCCTTATCACACTGGGCTTTGCAGCAGTGCCTGTGTACAAAATCTTTGCTTGGAGGTGTAAGTCAATACCTCATTTATACTGCAGGAGAGGTCCAGCAAAGGACTGAGCAGGGTCAGTATGGGGACACCTACATAGTTGTGTGTTTCCATTGCTCTTGCCAGAAATTGAGGGGGAGTGGAGAAATACCTTCATTTCCAGAAGCCCCAGAAGCTCCACAGAGGAGGTTGCTGGTACAAAATAAGATTTCTACCCCCAAAAAGCTGGGATGGAATCGATGCATGGTACAATTTAAAGCCTCAGTTTATAGGCTGTGATTTGCTTCCTGTTGTCTGTCAAAACTGCTTGGGTGTCTTATAGAATATCACCTCCAGTCATGTGCAAAGCCACACGTGCATTTTCTGCTTTTTAAGATAAACTGTCTGATCTACAGCTAGAAATGCAGATTTGCTTTTCTTGAAAAGCAATTTTCAGCCTCCAGCTGGCTTTGTGGTCTTTGTACAGGAAGAAAATACACCTGAATGAAGAAAAGTGGTGGGGAATTGTTTTTCCGCCTTGCAGTAATGTTGGCAATTTTAAAGCCATTTCCCCACTATAAATGAGGGAGAAAACAAAATAAAAAATTAAATGCTGCCATGGGCCCTTGAAATATTTCCTTCAGCTTCAACCCGTCATCTAAACAAATAAGATGTCAAAATCATTTGGACTTCTTATTTTAAAGCAGGGCAAACTTTTTAATTAATAAAAGAGCTGAAATTGTTCCAAACCCGTTACAGAAATAGTGGGGAATTAGCTGATCACAATTAATTTTACAGGTTGCCTCAGCTTTGTCAAATTGGCACTTCCTTGAGGATGATTTGTGACCAAGTTTACCCTGAAGCTGTTGTGTTTCTGTTGTCCTTATTTCAGTGCAGGGCTTTATTCCAGCACTTGTGTGGTTAGGAGGGGATCGGGGTGTTTGTGTTCCCCTGTCCCTCTCAGTTGTGCTTTTCCTTGGAACTGCTCAGTTCCCGTGGACTGATCCACAGGAGTTTGCCAAAAGCGGGGAAGTAAAATTAAGCTGTAGTCAGTAACTTCAGTTTGCTATAAAGGGAGTTTGTGTCTGCGTTGGAAAACTTTTGAGGCTCATGTGAGCTTACATCATGTGCTGTGGGGCACCTCTACACCCAGTGACTGCAGCAGGGCTTTGGGTTGGAAGGGACCATAAAAATCCATCTCATCTCACCTCCTGCCATGGGCAGGGACATCTTCCACTGTCCCAGGCTGCTCCCAGCCCTGTCCAGCCTGGCCCTGGGCACTGCCAGGGATCCAGGGGCAGCCACAGCTGCTCTGGGCACCCTGTGCCTCACCACTCTCACAGGGAAGAATTTCATCCTAATATCTATTCCAAATCTGCCCACCTTCAGCTTCAAGCCTTCCTCTCTGTCCTGTCCCTTCATGCCCCTGTCCAGAGTCACTCTCCATCTCTCTTGGAGCCCCTTTAGGCACTGGAAGGTGCCTGAGTTCTCTCCTGAGCATTCTCTTCTCCAGGCAAACAGCCCCAGGACCCTCATTGTGGTATTTAGACCCTGAGAATAAAAGAAATTAACATCTTTAGTGGTACCTCTTGATAGAGCCTTAGTGAAAATCACTGCTCATGGGAAGAAGCTCAGATAAAGGGCAGGTGGGTTTGATAGCTCTATATAAGGAGAAAAATCTTCTTTACTCCTGCTGCTCAAGCTGCTTGTGCAGCTCTGCCGCTGCCGAGCTGTAACGGAAAAAGAGCCTGCATTAAAAACCCTGGGATAATTAACAGCCCCATCACTCACACAGCTGCCATTTGGAAGCTGCTTTTGCTTTTTCCATTAAGTTGGTGAATTTTGCCAAAGTGTTTTTCTGCAGTGCTTTGGCCCCCGGCCCTGCTCTCAGCTCTTACGGTGTTGGCGGCGCGAGGGGTCCAGGAGCAGGGCTGGGGCCAGCTGGATCCCACACTCTGCACTGCTCTGCAGCCCCAGAGTGTCACTGGAATGAAATTACGTGCTGGATCTGCCCCCAAGACTTGTTCTCCTCATCGTGTCAATCAACAGGGAGTTTGGTTTGTGAAGTACCCCTCAAAAAAAAACCCAAAAAGTGGAGTTCAGTGTGTTGTGAGCAGCAGTGGTTGTACAGATCTGATCCTCACCAGGTCACAGATTCTTAACTCCTGGGACTGCTGCTGTTGATGACCCTGTTCCCTGTCCTCCTGTGGCAGTCAAGCCCAGCTGGTGATAGCCAGCCAGGGCTTTGCTCCATGCACATGTGGAGTTGTGTTCACATCTTAAACTCTGCTGGAGATGAGCACAGAAATTCAGGTTGTCTTGTGAAGTGGATTTTACCTTCTCTCATGCCAAAAAAAAAAAAAAAAAATTAAAAATACTGCCAGAGGTGGTCGTGAAGAGTCATCCTATTCTGCTTCCCTTCCTGCACTCCCTGAAGGTGCTGGGACAGCACTTTCCTTGGACTTGGTAGTGTCTTCAGCCCAACATTTGTGTCCCAAGGGATGAAGTTGTCAGAAAAAGAGCCAAGGCTCCCCAGCTGGAGATCTCTGGAGCATGGTGAGGGTGTCCTGGTTAGGATGTGGCTGGTTGTAGGACATGGCAAAAGAACACCAGGATTGGGCTATTCCTGGCTGTTCTTCCATAAACTAAAGCAGTCCCAGAGCTCCTGAAATGTTCAGCCCAGTGCCATGGTGATGGAAACAGCAAAGGAGGACATGGATTATTTCAGCTCATTTGTTCCCCAGTTGATGTGGGACAGCTCCAGTATTTTATCTCTTCAAATCTTTAAATACTAGTTAGTGGCTGGATTCCTGGATGGATTTTTACATCCAAGGCCAGGTTTCCCCACTGATGTAAATCACTGTGGCTTTGTTTTAGCTGTGTGGAAAGGTCTCCTGCACCAGGGCAGGATTGGCCCAGGGTAATGCACTGTCTCAGAGGATGCTGTCTTGGGCTAAAGCTGAGGCCTGATGGCAGGAGAGGAGAGGTTTGATGTAGGACTTGTGTGCCAGGTGGGGAGAGAGGAGCAGGCTGCACTTTGGCTTTGCACAGCCCTGTGCTCACACTGGCTGGGCTGAAGTGACAAATAACCTGTGGATGTCCCACTGCTGTCTCCTGGCTGAGGACTTGCTGTAGTTTACATTTCTGTCTGTTCTTCCAGCAGCCTTTGCTGATGAAGCTGTTAAATATCCTCTCTAGAAGATGATGGAATTCAGCCTTCAAACTTTCCACTGACAGCTTTAAGTGAGCCTAACCAAGGAGTTTCCCATGTTCTTTAGCTGGCTACAAATCAAGGAAGCTGATGAGGGAAAGGGAGGCTTTAGCTACCTTTCTGGTAAAAGGTTTTTTCCCTGAGCTGCTGTTTTCAATGGCACTTGAAGGCTTAAAGCTGAGCTAACAGAGAGGTTTGTCAAATCCCTCTCAGGCATGAAAGGCTCTGTAAGAGCCCTGGGTTGGAATTCTGTGATCTCCCATTTTCTAAACTTTCCTGCCATACCAGGCTCGTGAGAAGGTTCTCAGTGGCTCAGCACAGGGTGCTGAGTGGTCAGAGGCTGCCCCATCTTTGCACCTGGGTGTAAAATGAGAAACAGATCCGTGTAGGATTTTGCATTAGGATATTGTCAAAGCAATAGAACTGAGGATTTGTTTGCTGAGGTTGGCAGGGCACTGGGTGCCAGCCCATTTCCCACCCGTGCCCCCCGGCAGGGCTTTGGCCTCCCAGCTTGGAATGATTTCTCCATTCTCTCATTCCTGGTGTCTGTCCTGGTGTGGTGAGTGCCAGAGAGCAGCAGTAGCAGAGGCACTGATGGCCCAGCAGGGATGACCCTGCTGATCCTTGTTCAAGGCTCCTAATACCACTGGGAAACCTTTCCACTGAGTTCAGTGGGCTACAGATGATTTTGAAGCAGAAAAAAAGAAATCTCAGCCTGAATCAACTTCGTGGAGTCATGCTGACCTTGTCACTGCCTTTGCTAGGCTTGGGAATTCAAGGAAAAGACCTTTAACAATGGCATTGGTTTTGTTACTGTTGTTGTAGAAATGCATTATTTTTTTCCCTTCTCTTCCAGTTTTAGGGGATTCTGCTTTCTCTGGACTCTACTGTGTTTTACCTGGTTCCTGGGATTCACACAGGGAAATTCTGAAGGTAAATTACACTTTTTTGGTTTTTTTCCTCTTCTCTTTCAACAAAAGTAAAAGCCAAGTGCTTTGGTACCAGTGTAGGATCATAACTTCACAATCAATGTCTGAGCCCAGTGCATGGTTAGATGCATTTATTGCTGCTGGTTGCAGTACAGATGATATGGATGGTGCAGTTAACAGCTGGAAAAAAGAACCAGGTTTGTACAGGTGATTACAGATCCCACAGGATTTTCAGAGTCTGTTGGGTGGAACTGGTGGGAGTGAAGCACTTTGTGTGACTTTGTGTCTAAAATGTCACTGGCATCTGCCTGCACTTGCCAGGACTTAACTGCTTTTTAAAACTGCCCCTTGAGACTGGGGCTTTATGAAATTAAATGTCTCTGGCTGACAGATTTTTCCTTGATTTTTGTGCACCCCAGACATGCCCCTGCCAGCACAGGGGGTGTCACACATACAGAAATAATGTGACTTATAAAGGTAAAAGCAAATTTAAGGGAGAAAAATCCCACAGGGTTGGTTGATATGGAATGGCTATATCTGATTCAATCCCTCTGCTGTAAGGGAATATTCTATAGAGGGGTGGCACCTTCAGCCTGTCCTTACCCCCCTTCTCCAGGCATCACCTGGGACAGGACCAGGCTGAGGTACAATAACCAATGACCCTACAAAAGGAGGTGAAAAGCTTCAAAGTCAACAAAAACCACAAAAAAAAAATCATCTCCAACAGCTGATAGTGGGTGCTGAGCATCTCTGCAGTATCTGTTTGTGAAGGAGCCTTCTCCTTTCCCACATGGATGCCTTCCATGGGTATTTGCTGGAAGTGAGCAGCTTCCCCTGCCGTCAGCAGACAACACTAAGTGGACTAGCAGGCTCCAGGGCTCTCCTCTCAGTCTCTAAAACATGAAGGAAAAATAGAATTTTGGTCAACACTCAGCTGTCAGCCAGCCCATGGACCACTTTTTACGGGGGGGGATAGATCCCTGCCATCAGCAATTTTGAAAAATGTAATATTTTCCAAGTTCTGCCTCCATGCAAAGGAGGTGAACATCTGGCTGAATTACTTAGTCAAGCACTTTTCAGAACAAGTTTTATGTCAGCTCATAAAGAGGGAGAACAAATACTGTGTCTTGGCATCTCTCTTTTCAAGTACATTATAATATGCTGTTCAGATTCACCTCTATCCATCATTTTACTCCTGTGATAATTATGGGATGGGTCCATGTCTTTTGTTACCATCAGTCTAAAGCAAACTCTTTAATTTCACTCTCATTGTGTTTACCTTGGTGTAGTCTCTGACACTTTCTCTGTGATAAAAGAATTTTTAAAAACTTCCGTCATTTCCACACAATGAGAGGGAGCATTTCCTTCTGGGAAAATAAAACCTTCCAAGAAAGTAAAGGCTGCAAGAAAACATTGGTGATTGAGGCTGTGTTATCACCCAGGGTTTTCAAACATGAGAATCAGAAGCAGTAAGAACTTGTTCACAGGCCAGTGTGAGATGAAATGCAGCCAATGCTGTGGGCTTCTGAAAACACTGTGGCTGTTACTCTAAGGATTAGGAATCTTCCTGTATGCTGGAAAATCAGGGAACACAGAGGATGATCTTTCCATAAGTGTTACAAATCCAAAAGGTTGTGAGGTGAGTTCATTTGCTGTGTGCAGATTAAGGGTCTGGGCAGGAACTTTTGGAACTGCTGTGCTTATTCAATCCAGTTTTAGCTGTGGGCATCACATCTTGGCTGTTGGGATTTGGGAAACAGGGAGTTATTTCTCTCCTGCCTTTTGGCTTCTTTTTCTTATACAGCTTTTTTGTGGGGAAAGGGGGAGGGAAAGAAAGAGATGGGAAGGAGAACAGTGAAATATTTTCCCCCTTTTCAGTGATGATCATATGGTTGTTCAGGAATCTCTGTGTATCTCACTTTATGCATAGAGTCTGATAGATGAGTTTTTCCCAGTTGCTCAAATGTTGCTACAGGAATGTTTTACTAGCTTTGAGGCACCTGGGATCAGGCAGCTCTAAGTGAATGTTCTTTTTAAATAACATGTTTTGATGGAAAACTCCACAGAGGAAAAAGTTTGAAGGGGAAAAAATCCTCTGCTAAACTTGGAGCTGCCTCAGGAAGCCAGAATTACCTTGCATTTTACATTAGTTGGTGACATCCCACATCCCAGGAGATGTGGCCCAGCAGCCCAGGGCAGCTGGATGGGATGCAGAGGAGATGGGCTGGGTGCACAGGAGCCCTGAGCTCTGTGCCTGGACCTGGTGCTGGAAACTCCACGTACGTGTCCTGCATGAGGGCTCTTTAATCAGATTTTGGGTCTGCATCCAGGGTCTGGCTCCACCTTAGCGGGGTTTGAGGGAGAGGAGTGTTTGGGTTGTGCTTTTTTTCCTTAAGCACTCCTGGATGCTGTTGCTAACTTGGATTGGGATTGCAAACAGCAGCAGCATCCTCTGAGCAGGGAAACATCCTTGCAGAGCAGCTACCAAATAAATAATTCCCAGAGTGTGCAGCACCTCTAGCAGAGACAGCCCCTCTCTGCCTCTGAGGGAGAACCCAAAAATACACATAGAAATTGGAAGCTGGAGGCTAGCTGCTTGCTCAAGTGGTAAATTTATTTCCTTAGGGATAAATCCTGGTGCTTTTGAAGTCTGTGGCAAGGGTCCCACTCCACTAAAGCCAGGTTTGGCCTCTGCTGTTTCATGAGCTCTGGAGATTACACAGAATGAAGACACTGCCATGATTCCTGTGTTCAGAGAGGGGAAGGCTGTGCTGGGAGACAGACCTGTTGGACAATATGGAATAAAAACAGTGGGGAATCAGGGATTTCAGAGTATGGGAGAAATTCTGTCAGCTTGACCATGCTGTGCAGTAAATTACTCCTCTGCACAGAGAGAACGTTTCCATCCTTTTCCACATCTGATGTGCCTTCTCCAGGGTAGTGTCTGCTAGAAAATGACTCAAGCTGCTTTAAAAAAGGAAGGTGGGAATAAAGCTAAACTTAGGCAAAGTAAATACTGATTGACTCGTTCTTACACACAGAAATGGCTGAGGTTTTTGCCAAAGTCAAGGAACAGAGGTTTTCTCATCATTCTCCTCCCTTCCTGGCCAGCAGCATTACTGATCTCAGACTGCTTGAGTCTACAGCCCTTCTGGCCAACACCAAGGGTTTCTTGAAGTGCCAGTTCTCCAAATATTGTGTTCTGTGCAGAACATTTAATAGTTAAGGGTGAAAGCAGCCAAATACCAAGGCCCCTTTAGAAAAGGAGCTTGGTTTGGTTTTACCCTTTGTTGATTTACCTTTAATCTAGGAAAGTTGCAATCCCATGGTGTTAGGCATGACTGGCACCACCACCTTTCTGAGTGTTAAATTCTTGCCTTGGAACATTAGCCTGTGGGTTGTACAGGCCTGATTGGCTGCTCCAAAGTGCACTGAAATGGGAGTGAAGGGAATTGTATTTCAGCAGGAACAGGGGAGGAAATGCAGTTATCCTCACTGTCAGCAGTGCCAGTGTCACAGGAGTCATGGTCACCTCCACAGGGTCATTTGGGTTGGAAAACCCTTACAATCATCAAATCCAGCTGTTAACCCAGGACTGCCAAGCCCTCTACTAAACCATTAGATGTCCCCAAGTGCCACATCTGATGTCTTTTGAACACTTCCACGGATGGTGGCTCCCCTGGGCAGCTCGTTCCAATGTTTTACAAACCTTTTGGTGAAGAAGCTTTTCCTGCTCTTCATTCTAACTCCCCCTTCCCCCCACCCCCAGCACAACTTGAGGGCTTTTCCTCTCATCCTGTTGCTTCTTACTTGGGAGCAGAACCTGACCCTCACCTGGCCACAGGCTCATGTCAGGGAGTTGCAGAGAGTGAGAAGTTCTCCGCTGAGCCTCCTTTTCCTCTAGGCTGAGCTCCTTTAGCTGCTCATCATGGGACCTTTTTCAGGTCTGGGCACATTTACCTTTGCAGCTTTGCTCACGTAGACCTTGGCATCTTCTGCAGTTCAGTAATTCAGCTGAGGCTGCTGCCAGCTGGCCCCAGTTTGTGTTGCTGTTGCCTGCTAATCTGAGCTGTGAGTGACTCCTGATACACCTCAGGGGCAGCAAGCAGGGGATTCTGCTTGTCTGTCCATGGCAAATTCCTCCTGGAATTGGGGCAGAAAACTCCTCTGGGGATCAATCCCTCTCCTCCTGTCTTGAGCAAGGCACCTGGCTCCTGGGTGACATTGCACAGGAGGCAAATCTTTACCTCCACTACTCAGTGGCTGCCATAACCAATCTCTGAGCTCTTCAGAAACCAAGTCTGGTTCCAACTTATTAAAATAATTTAATGCTGTAAGATGATCTGCTGGGAAAAAAGTACTGCTGTTGAGAACCTTGAGCAGTTCACTGAAATTTAGGTGCAATTTTTTTGTGCTGGGAGGCACCTGCGCTTCCCTAAACTCTCCAAAGATCAAAAGCTGCTGCTTGCTAGCTTGGGGAGAGACAGATAGAAGGCTTTTGCTCCCTTTGGAAGTTTTGTTACTTGCCCTCTGGGGATATAAAATTTTGCAATCCCAGCTCAATCTGTTGCTCAAATTCCTTTCCAGCTATGTGGTCAGTACTCAGAATCAAATCCCAGGAAGAGGACTAGTGGTGCTCAGTGGGACATTTCCTTGCAGTGAGGTCAGCTCCCTCCAGAACATCTGAGCTGGTCCCTGGTGGGGCAGGAGAACTTGCCAGAAGCACCATGGAGCTGATGCTTTTTGGCAATTGCTGGTACTCATGTTGAGCATGCACTTGCTCCTCACAGGATGTGAGAAGGGCTGTGAATTCTCCATGCTGGTTATGGGAATATAAATGTGAGAGGGTGGGATTAGATAAGTGAGCTGGGATCTCCTGTACCCTGTTGCCTTTGTGCACAGGTTGGTCTGACCTCCCTCCACACCTCGGGTCACCCAGCACCTCACACGATCTCTGTGCTTCCCTTTCAGATGTGGATGTTCTTCAGAGACTGGGCCTGTCAGGGAAAAGGCCATCGGGTGGAGGCTCCTCCTCACGTCCAGCTCCTCAAGGAGTCATTCCCTTCAAGTCAGGGGTCATCTTCACCCAGCGAGCCTGCGTGGAAGCTCCGCTCAGCGCCCTCCTGCCCGCGGGCTCCAGCTCTGACCTGCTGCTGGTGCTGAGCCTCTGCTCCCACCGCATCAACAACGCTTTTCTCTTTGCTGTCAGGAGCAAGAAGAGGAAGCTGCAGCTGGGGGTGCAGTTTGTGCCTGGGAAGATCATCGTGTACGTGGGCCACAAGCGCTCTGTATATTTTGATTACAATGTCCACGACGGCCAGTGGCACAACATTGCCATCAACATCCGTGGCCACACGGTCACTTTATTTACTTCTTGTGGGAAGCGCAGAGTACATGCGGATTTGCATTTTAAAAAGGACGAGGCGTTGGATCCTCACGGGTCTTTCCTCTTTGGGAAGATAAACCAGCACTCTGTGCAGTTCGAAGGAGCCATCTGCCAGTTTGATATTTATCCTTCTGCCAAGGCAGCTCATCATTACTGTAAATACCTGAAAAAACAGTGCAGGCAGGCAGACACCTACCGGCCAATCCTGCCCCCGCTCATCCCCCTCCTGCCCAGGGATCCCAGTGCCTCCCCCAGCACCCCACAGCCTACACAGCCCTCACTGCGGGGTCTGAAGAACCTGACCACTGCTGCCCCAAACCTGGAGCTTGGCAGGGTCACTGCACCCCTCAGGACGAGGGGTTCAGGTACAACAACCCTCTCATTGCTGTCAACCCCACCACCACGGCCAAGACTGACTACCAAAGCCACCAAGGTCACAGTGGCCCCACCTGTCCCATCAAGTACCAAGTCCCAGGTACCCACCCTGTCCTCACTCCCTCGGGGCACGGGGATGACCCTCAGGGTGTCCCAGCCCACTCCCAGCCCACACAGGGAGAAAATTCCCCTTCCCACTGCCAGGAGGGCCCCACCAACGAGCCAGAGCCTGCTCACGGCCAGTAGGAAGGAGTCCAAGCAAGAGACCAAAAAGAAAACCAACCAAAAACCAACTGCTGAGCCCCCTGCAGCACCCAGTACTGTAAAGCCCATGAGGAGGGTGACTGATAACACAACCAGCAACGTCCACCTTGTCACCCTGAAGCCAACCCTGCAGCTCCCAAGCCGTGGGCCCCTTCCAAAGAAGCCGGTGCCGTCCCCCACCAGGAGAGTGGATCCCAGCATCGTCCCTCAGGTGCACACCAAGGCACCCCTGGGCTCAGCCAGGGCCACCTCCAGGGCCAGGGCCTTCAACCTCACCACCCTGCCTGCCACTGATGCCTATCGAGTCTTTGACCCCTTGGGACCCACTCCGTTTCCATTTTTGTTGGGATATCCAGGAGTGAAAGGAGAGAGAGGACCTCAGGTATGTTCAGGCTCCTCATGGTGGCTTTTCCACAGTCCCCAAGGGTTTCTGTGAAGTTTATCCAGGTGTGGCACCCAAGCACTGTTGCCTTCCTCATCATCACCATTTCAGCATAAATCTCAGTTTGAATCTGGGTGTTTGGTGATGGTGGACACCACGGAACATTTGTGGTTAAAGTTGCTGCTTAATGTTAGATTTTTAAAAAGAAATCCCACTTTCTTTTCCTTTAAATTGCTGGCTAAAATTTTAATGGCCAGACTGGGGCTGTCTTCCACACCCTTGGTTTATCTCTGGTCATCTTCCATAGAAAATCCAGATGTCTTTAAAACATGCCTCAAGTTAACTATTTCTTGGCACTGGTTATTAAAATTTTTTTGTATCTGATATTCACAAATCTAGAAAAGTGCCCTGTTCCAGCAAATGCAACTGCAGAGATGGCTTCAGGATTTATTTTTTTAAACAAAGTCTCATCTGTTTTTATGGTATAAGTTTTGCTTGGGTGTTTTGTTCCTTTTTTTATTTCTCATAGCCTGCACTTAAACCATGCAAAAAGTTTCCTTTATAAATTTAACTACTGCATTCCACATAAAAAAATAACGCCTTTCAGGTTGTATGTATTGGCCATTGTAAAAGCATACACACATTTTGTAATGCTAAAAGCACTCAGGCCCCACTAATTATCTGCTAGCTGTTCTTTTTTTATTCTTCAAATTTGAGAATGCAAACATGATCTTTAAACTGGCCAACTTTTAGGGGGATTTTGTGTTCCAACCCAAACTGTCAATAGGAGAGAGGGATTGTACATGTAAAATAAGTTTCTCCCAGACAGAGCCTTTGGTTGCCAAGATCCAGCCTAGAGGGAATTTTTACAGCTGACTTCTTAAAATAGTGAAAGAAGAGTTTACAATGGAAATATTGAGGCTGGAGTGAGGAATGACCAGTGCTTGTCTCTGCAGGGCTGCTCCTTGGTGCAAGTCACACCTACAGTGGAATGGTTGGGTCTCCCCAAGTCCTCAGTGGGAGCTTTGCAGTTTGTGTTTCCTCCTGCCCCATCTCAGAGCTGGGGGTGATTTCTCTCCCTGTTCTTTGGGTGTGGAGTCACCCAGGGTGGGGTTTTGTTCCCAGGTCCTGCCCTGGGAGAGGTGAAGGTGATGCCTGGGCAGGGGTTGAGCGTGGGCCACAGGCGCCCATCCCTGCTGGAGTCTTGGTGCTTGGAGAAGTTTTGCTGAACCTCTGAATAGACAGAACAATTTGATCTTTGGGCAGGTTTCTGTGTTTTGTGGAGAGTCATTTCAGCCATATTTCCAAGAGAAGAAATTCAGCAGTTGTGCGTTTCTAAAGGAAATTTCCTGTAAAAATGCACAACTTTCACATAGCTTTAAGGGGTGAATCTGGGTGCCTGCTCCAAGCCCACCAAAATCCTGCCCTCTGCCACCTTCTTGCTCTTCAAGTGTCATGAGGGTGACCAAGCTCTAAGCTCCTGCAATGTAAAAGTTTATTATTGAACTGGAGTGGAAAATCTCTCTCAGGCTTGTGAATCATAGCAAAGAAATGGGTTCAGGCTGTGGAGGGCTGAGGGAAGAGATGGCAGGATTTTTCCATCCTGTCTGAGAACAACTGGAGTCCTGAACTGAGGGAAAGGAGAACTTTCTGAGGCTCTGTCTGGCCTTATTCTCTTTGACTGCTGGAAACAAAATCAGGCTTGGAATGGGAAAGGTTGTGGCTTGGCTGGAGCTGCCACACGGTGCTCAGCAGCTCCTGTGACTCACTCTGTACCACGCTTCCTTGGACGGCTCTGACGTGGGAAGGGAAAGAGGAGATGGGAATGGGGATGACATCTTGAGAAACTCAGCACGTCCAAGCCAGAGGAGCATGTTTCAGAGCAAGTGCTGATAAATGTTCTGTGCCTGAGTAATTACCTGGAGCCACCCTGGTGCTGCCGGGCCGGCGTTCCTGGTGAGGTCAGTGATATCCCAGCCTGGCCAGGCTGTGGGCTGGGAATCTCATCTGCTGTCTGCACACCCAGGCCAGGATAAGGTGATTAATTGGTTTTCCCAGTTGCTGTCTGATACAAGGTCTCTTCAGGAAGATTGTCACCCTGGGCAGGGAGGTGTGTGGGGGAACTGCCCTCTCTGCCTGTTCAGTGAGGATTTGGGGCACCTTGGCTGTGATTTCTGGGCAGACTGGCAGCCACAGAACCCTTCCACCCAGACAGAAAGGACTGCTGTTCATCCTGATCATCCCAATGGCAGCCATGGTGCAAGGCAGTGGTGACTCAGGCTCTGTGGTGTCTGCAGTTGAGGCTTTGTGAATTCTGCTAAAATAACCAATGGAATAATCTTAGCTGTGCAGAATCCAACAATCCCCCCATCCAGCAATAGGGGGAGGGTTTGATGGTTAGAGGAGTGTGAGCAAAGGACTGAAAGGATTTATTTAGGAGTAAAATTCAGCACCCTCCATGTATTAATCTGTCCTGGATGCTGTGCAAAAGGAAATGGAGATGCTGCATCCCACATGCAACTCATGGCAGAGCATTAATTCCCCAAGAGTGTTGGATTTGCTGAGCAGCTAGAGGAGGGAGGGCAATATGTTCTTAAAAAAGAAAAACTTTTTGGGAACCATTAATAACCACAAGCATTTGGGATCTCAGCTGTCTGGCTTTTTTGGAGGGGAGAAATAACAAAAGGAACACCCAGATATCGTGCAAAGTCAGTAATGCAGCACTGACTCAGCAGCTGGCAAAAGTCCCTCTGAATCATCCCCACTGCCCAGAGCATCTCAGCCAGCCTTGCTCCAGCCCTGCAGTGTGACCCCAGCACATGGCTGAAGTAACCTAAAACCCCCCTCTAAAGAAAAATACTTTCTGAAAAGTAATATCTGTTGTGAGCACATCAAACTCTTGACCTGAGGCTGTGATGTGATGGGTATTTGAATCCTCCAGTGCAGGGGGTGTCATTTGCTTGTCTAGACCAGCAGCAGGTTTGGCAGAGAGCTGTGATAAAAACTTAAAATTTTGGGGGGCTACTGTAGCCTCTTCCCTGCCCACCAGCAGCACCTGCCAGGTAAAGCTGTGCTACACCCCTGGCCCTGGCGTGCCTGGGGTCTGGCACAGTCACACCTTTCTCCTGTATAAAGCTGCAATTCCACCTTTCTCCTCCTGTATAAAGCTGCAATTCCACCTTTCTCCTCCTGTATAAAGCTGCAATTCCATAGCTCTCTGGTCCCTACAGCCAAGCCTCTTGACAGGTCTGAGGGTTATTTTTAGAGCAAGAAAAGCACCCCTTATGCTGAATGTGCAGGCTGGGATCACTGAGAGGCTGCTGCAAGTCTGAGGAACAGGGAATGCATTTCAAGGACACCCCCAAGATCCCAGTGAGGACAGAGGGGCTCCAGCCCCAGGCTGGGGGCAGTGGGGGTGCCTGGCAGGCAGCTCCCTCTCCCTCCCTCCCTCCCTCCCTGCAAGGCTCATGTGTTTCCAAGCGTGTCCCCAGTCTAGACTGCTCCACTGCCATCCTCTGCACGAGCAGTTTGTCTTGGAGCCCTGCTCCTTCCCCGAAGAAGCAATCCCAGCCAATTCAATCAGTGGGCAGGGAAGAGAGGTGACTGGAAAGGCTGATAAAACATATGAGGTGCCCATTTCCAGTCCTCCTCGCACCAGAAAAGGCTGTTTGAGCTGCCAGCCCGTGATAAATTAAGGAACACACAACGTGTTTGGATATCTATTAATGAGTGAGTCATATTAATAATAAAAAAGGGGAGACTGCATGCTTTGTATAATGCATGCTTTGTATAATGCATGGGGAAAGTTTTATCCTTGTTCACATCATTGGATCACTTTTTTTTGGTGATTTAACCGGAAATATTCCTGAAGGGAAATCTTGCAGGCAAATGACCAAGCATCAGAGAGGTCTATTTGTGGAAAATGAAGTTAATTTTGAAGAAAGATAGGTGATAGCATCTCTGAGATAAATGTGCTGCAAAGGATCTAGGGCTGTACAAGTATATACAAGTGTTTTTATAAATTTTTAAAAATAGAAAGTGAGTAGTAGAGTAGGTGATCCCTCTATTCCTTCCCAGCCTTTCAGGCTGCCTTCCAAGGTCTGGGATTGCTCCAGTGTCCGAAGCAGCCCCTGCAGAGCCTTTTCCTGAAATGTCTCAGTGGAAAAGTGGCTTTCATCAAGCTGGAACACTCCTATTTTGTTGTGTATTGTGCTGCTGCTCTGTGAGGAACCCAGTTGTGGACAAGGACCTTTGTGTAAAGGTGTTGCACAGACCCAGAGCAAACATCTGTGCCTAGTGAGGAAATCGAGTTACAAGGCTGGCTCTGACCCAGAGCTCAGCTCTGCCAGAATTATGAGGGCTTTTTGTTTTCAGACTGGTTGAAACCCAGACGTGTCCAAATTTTAATATGATAAGCCTGCCTTGGAGAAGAAAGTAACCAAAGTGTTGGAGGGGTTTTTTTCCCCTCTAAAATTCTAGTTTTGTTTTAGGCGGTTTTTGGAGCTCTGCAGTGCCTGGCAATGGCAGGGAGGTGAGGAGAGGTTGGCAGGCTGTTGAAAATGAAGGGGTTTTCTCCTCCTCTTCTGTTCTCCTAAGCAGGGAATTTTGAATTCCAGTGCTGTCCCTGTAGCTGTTCAGTCCTTCCTTGCTGGTACAAGGCTAAAGGGTAGATTTGTGGCAGTGACCATTTTTCCTGTAGGAATATTTCTTTCCTTCTTGGAAGAAAACTGCTCAAGTTCTTTATCTGCAGGGGGAACATCACTCACTGCTCAGAACATGGTGCCAATGTGGGGAGAAGCTTTTGATGTGTTTTCTGAACTCCTTTTTAAGTTGATTTTTACCACAGGCATTAGCACCTGAGAAAGAAGAATGTTCTCTCTTCTCTCCTCAGTCCTAGCAGTGCTTTGCACTTCTGAAAAAGACTTTTCTGGGGCACAGGAGAACTGTGCCACTACTGGCTGGGCAGAAATACTCTGGGAAGGCCCTAAAGTAAATATGTCCATCTGTCAGTGTGCACTAGAAAATGAGCTTAATAGTTTCCTGGGAAATCTGAGCTCTTTGCTGCCAGGCTGAGTACTCAGCCCTGGAGAAACAATTACAGGAATCCTTTGCTATCTGACAGAACTGATTCAAGAGTCATTTCCCAATTTCCAGCACCAGTTATTGTACTTTGTGTGCTTTAATTCCAGCCTTCCCCAGCAGGTTTGGCCTTGCTGAGTTTGGGGCTCAGAGAGCACCTTGCTGCCTGCAGCTCTGCTGTGGGCAGAGGAAGCAGTGCAGGGGGGTCACAGTGTGGGAGAGGCAGAGGTATAAATTAACAGCCAGAGGAAATGGCAGGATTTCCCTTCTCCTCAGGGTCTGATGTATTTTCTTTTCAGACAAGTAGGTTTAATTTTCCATTTGCAATTTTGAAGCCCAGAGAGCTACGATGAAAAAAAAAAAAAAGTTCCTTTTGCACCAGAAAGTTTCCCAGCAGCAGCTTAGAATAAATCCCATAATCATTTGGTGGGGTTGGTGATCGTTGTTAATGCTACCGTGGGAACCTGAGAAGGGTTAAACTTTCTTGTGGCTGCCCTGAGCTGCTTGAGGAGCTGTTCAGGCTGGTTAACAGCTCAGTGTTTGGCTGGAGAAGAGAGGGAGGATCTGCTGCTGCCGTTTCTCCTTGATGTCTGATCTTGCTTTGTGTGATAACAGGGTGGGTGTTCTCTGCCACCAGTTTGCAGGAGGAGCAGGCAAGGAGCCAGAGAGACAAGAGCAGCAGTGCCAGGATCAGGAGCTCTCCACAGGAGGCCCCAGCCTGGCTGATCCCTGCCAGGGGAGGGCAGGGCACAGCACTGATACCCTCAGCCCTCTGCCAGCAGCAGGAATCTCCTGCCCCTTGGAGCTCTCCCAGCATTGATACCCTCATCCCTCTGCCAGCAGCAGGAATCTCCTGCCCCTTGGAGCTCTCCCAGCATTGATACCCTCATCCCTCTGCCAGCAGCAGGAATCTCCCTGCCCCTTGGAGCTCTCCCTCTGCTCCTGGTGAAATTCCCCAGGGCTGCCCCAGAGGGTGAATGAGAGGTCCCTGCAGGCTCTGTGTGAGCTGAGGTGTCTGTGGTGAGGGCAGGGCTGTGTGGGCATCACCCCCAGCAGGCTCTGGGCCCCTCACTCTTCACCTCCTGCTCTCCCTGTGGAGCCCTGTGCCTGAAGTGGGGCTGCATCCATCATTTGTGAGGAGCTGGGCTCTGATCCAGCCCTGCTCCTCTGGCTGCCTCTCCGGATGTGCATTTTCCTGGAGTGTATTCCAGCCTTGCTCTCCCCAGGCAGAGCCAGCTGTGGGATGTGGGGCTCTTGTCTGAGGACATGGGCTGGGGGACAGAGGCAGAGGGGTCACCAGGAAGGCACAGTCCACATCCCACCCAGCCCAGCCACCGAGGAACTGAGAAATGTGAGAATACAAAGTGACCTCACAGTGTGTCACTCCTCACCACTGCCTGTGTCCATCCACTGCCCACCTTCACTGGCTTCTCACTGAAAAATGATCACATTTTTACCTTCTGCAGTTACTGTGGTGGCTGGCATCTTTTAGCCACCATCACCTCATCCCTCTTACTCCTCACAGAAGGAAAAAATAAGTCTGGAGGGATGACAAACCAAAACACAGTGGCAGGGACTCCTGGATTGTGTACTGCTCTGTGCTCTTCCAGCTAGGAGCCTTTCTCTCAACTCTGTATTCCCACTCCCGTGCCAGTATTAACTCTCTCCTTATTTTTGTGTTAGCTTCAGTCTGTTCTGAGCAGCCCACATTTTTGGAGAAGGTTTTTGCTCAAGTGGCCAAGTACAATTGCAGCTGCTGTTAGCAGGAAGGTGGAAAAGGTCACCTCGATTCTGGTACATGGGGAACGCCGTGCTCAGACAGTTGCATCTCTTCTTTTACTTCTTTTAAGGGTGTAAATGGGAATGGGGTTTGGTGGAGGAGAGATTAAGGCTTGGATTCATCTCTGATAAACTCTGTTAAACCTGTTGCTGCCTCAGTTGCACTGGATTTGTGGTTTGATAGTTACCAACCCAACTAAAAGGGCAGGGGGGATATTTTTAATAAAAGCTGAGATTCTGGAGCACAATTATACAGGAGGCTTAAAAAACCCCTACAATTATGTGTCTATTTGCACAGCTGTATAATTGCATTATGCACGGGGCCCTGAGCTGGCACAATGGCAGGTTAAAACACTGGGATATTGCTAAAATCAGGGTCAGCTGTATCAATGAGGGTTGTTAATACAAAGACCAGTAATACTGTGCTAGCCAGCAATGAGCAGCTGGCAGAGGGGGCAGATGAAGGGTCCCACGCTTTGGGACATCTCCAGGCAGGCAGGGCTGGGCAGCAGCACTGGCTTACATGGTGACAGGAGTCCATCCCTGTGTGTCACAGTGTCACATAAGCTGTTCTGTGCTCTGTAGGCTCTTTTAAAACAAGCCATTTCTTGTTATCTGCTCCCTTTTTATCCAGGGATAAAAATTTATGATTTATTTGTTGTGCTCATAAATCAATAGCACAGAGGATGCTGGGCTTTGCTTGTGTCTTCCTTGACATTTTTTTTTTCTACTGTGCCAAGTTTGGCTCTTGAAAATAGATCACTTTTATACAACTTAATGTGCTGTTTATATGTGGGAGGGTTGGTAATATCAGGGGAGTATTTATCCATCCAACATGTATGGTTCATTCAAGTTTTCTCTTTCCAAAATTTTTTCCTGGGCACGAGATGTAGGGTAGGGATCTCCTGGGTCAATTTTTTTCTTACTGAATCATGCCCTTGATGACTCCTGGGAGCTGCACTAGAGATCAGAGCTTTTTTTGCTCCTGCTCATGGGCAGCTCTGAGCAGCAGGACCAGCCTGGTAGTGGCTTTGTGCAGGGAGGGGACCCCACAGGGATGAGGTCCCACAGGGATGATCCAGTGGGAAGGGAGCAAGGCCAGAATGTGGCTGTGGGGCTCATCCTGCACCTTCATCCCTGTCACTGTTGTCCCTGGGAGCTGCTGTCCCACCCTCCCTGCAGTCAGAGAGCTCAGGCTGCCTTCCAAACATCCTTCAGTCTGCTGCTCTGGATGTGTCTCCCCACTGAATGCAATGGAAATTTGTCTTTTGTAGCAAGCTACCAGAATATAAATCCTCTGGGAGACACTTTAATTAACAGTTATTCTTGTCAGACGTGTTTGGCTTGGGGAAAAAGAAGTTTTGAGGAGTTACTAGGAGTTGCAGATGGCTCTCCAGAAATCTGAATTCTCCAGCCCATTAAAAAAAAAAAAAAAGAATAAATAGATGAACAAAGCAGTTCAGACCTCATTGGTTAAGTATTTTTCCCTAACCTGTTTCAGATCATTGCATAGCTGGGCCCCTGATATCTCCACTTTGTTCCTACCCTCTTCCAAAAGCCCCCACTACTCTGACGTGTATGACTCGACCTTTCCTCTGCTGCAGAACCATATTTAAGAATTTCCAGCATTGACACCAATTTTATTACATTTTATAACCTGCTGCTGTAAAATATGAAGTGCTGGGGTGACACATAATCACAGATTATGTTGTAACTCGTGTAAGAACCTACAATACCAAGAGCTGCACGTGTCCAGCTGATAGAGACTGGAACACACAATGTGCTCCCCCTGCCAAGGTGCTCACACAGAGCAGGAAAATCCAAACTGGAGACAGTTGTGTTACCCCTGTGATGCACAGGTCCAGGAGAGGGGAGGCACAGCTGTGTTCCTGGGAATGCAGGCTGCAGCAGGAAGATGGGGATGCTCTGTCTCTGCTCTCTAGAAATACGTGCTCCTGCAGATGTTTTTGTGCGTGGCTTTTTATCCCTTTATAGTAATTGCATAAGTTGAAGGGAAACTTTGGCTGTGGTGCTGTAATTGGCCCTGCTCCCCACGTCTTCTCCAAATGATTGTTATGGCTCTCTGTGAATCTGTCAGGGGCACCATCCCATTATAGAACCATCACTAATACCTATTTTTGCTTTTCTAGGGCCCACCAGGTCTGCCGGGCTTACCAGGACCCCCTGGCAAGAGAGGTTCTCGAGTAAGTGCTTTAAAAACTTCCATCCTTTCCTATCTGAATCTGCCTGTTCTGTTGTTCCAAGGGCTGTTGCAGTTCCTATGGCTAAGTGATGATCTCTTCAGGCCCCTCTCTGTTGAGATCTGGTCTCCTTCTCCCCCATTCCCTGTTGGAGGTTTTCAGGAGGTCACACTGGTGATTTGCAGCCTCCCTGAGCTAGGGTTTGGCATAGCCAAGGCTGGGGATGGCTGTTTCCAAATGGCTGTCAGAAGAATGAGATCTGCCTGTCTCA
The DNA here is from genome assembly GCA_013400215.1 of Cisticola juncidis. Taxonomy (NCBI): domain Eukaryota; kingdom Metazoa; phylum Chordata; class Aves; order Passeriformes; family Cisticolidae; genus Cisticola; species Cisticola juncidis. Next base: position 672,019 of record VXBR01006562.1, read on the forward strand.
ATTTGTTTCCAGTATCTGTTCCTTTTTGCAAACCCACTGCTGAATATTAGCTTTGGCTGCTTTTTGTACTCCCCTTCACTTTCCCCAGCTTCATAAATTGTTTAGTTCAAGGTCCTTCATTAGTGGGTCCAGGACCAAGGACTCAACACAGAGAGAGATGAGATTTTTTTGTTCCCCAGACTGAGACCTGCTCTCTGACTCCTTTCCAAGCTCTGCAGCAGAATGCCTTATCTGTTCAGGAATTTGCAATGGCTCTCGCAGAATTTCTTCCTCCCCAAATGAGATTCTGCTGCAGATCTTTGAACACTGAGTGCTGTGCTGAGGAAACATCTGGAGCTGAGTGCTGCAGCTAGCTGTGAGAAAAGCCTCCTGCCCTGGTCTGGCTCTCCCAGGGCTGGGCACTGTGCCTGACCTGGATACGGGAGTGCTGGCACTGTTCTCCTGGCAGGATGGTGCTGTTTTCCTGGGAGCACAGAGCTGTTTTTTCCTGGGAGCACAGAGCTGTCCCACAGGATACAGCCACAGAGCCCCTTCCCTCAGCACTGCACTGCTGTGGAATCCAAAGGTGGAAGTGTGTGAGGCTGGAGGAAGGGAATATTTGGATGCGTGATGCAGGCAGCGTCCTGGGCTGGCAGCAGAGGGAGATTTCCTCACATACTTGGCTAAAGCTCAACCCCCTGTAATGTCTTTAAAGAACAGGCAGGAGGCTGAGAGCTGGGAGGCTCGGCATTCCCCCAGGACACTTGTTACACTCCTGTGAGATCTCACAGTATCCAAAAAAATAAACTAAACCTCCTTTTTCCAACAGTGAAATGCAGGTCTGCAGGACCCCCCGAGCCTGGAGCTGTGTGAACAGCCCTGGAAGCTGATTTGGGCTGTAAGTGAGCAGGGTTAGGCAGTACCAGGCTCATCTTTGTAGATGGGGCAATTTGTTCCACGTTAGAGAAGGTTTTTAGTGAAGCATCAGCCCTGATGTTTCCCGCCACAAGTGCCCAAGCATTAGTAGATTGCCCAGAGTTTGAATTTCTTGACATCCCCATTAAAGCTGAAAGTTGGTTCCTATCCCAGGTCGTTGCTTATGGGGGGTGTTTGGTGTTACTTCTGGCAATCCTGTGGTTTTCAAACTAAACTCCAGGTCTGGAGTGCCCAGCTGCATCCCCTGCCTGCTGCATGAGTGACCAAATTTCAGCTCTGCATCCCAATTCCCCTTGAGTTTCTGCTGAAGGAAACAGCATCATGGAGGCTGTGTCATAATTGTCTATTGTTCCCCAGCCGTGGCATGCTCTATCCTATATTTAAGATGATCCTCTGAAAGACAATAAGCAACAGAGGATTTCTGAGCTCAGTGCCTGCCAGAGGTGCTGAGAATTGGTCCAGGAAAGAGTTCCCAGTTAGGAAGTGCTCAGCACAGCTGAGCCTGGCTTGGCTCAGGCCTCTACAAAGAGGCTGTGCTAATTTTGGGAGGGGGCAGAAGGGTCACTCTATGAATATCTGGCCTGGAGCACTGGAGACAGGACTGTGCCTGAGTTGTTTTAACTTTGAGATGTGTTTCTTCTGGTAATTTTTTCTTGTGTCTCTTTGGGGTTTAGGGATTTCATAGGAAAGTGGAGCTGCCAGGCACTAAGACAGGCTTAGGGGAATTCTCGCATCCTTTGCTTTTGTTGTGCTTGAAAAACTTAAAAATAAATGTGCACCTCTCCTAAGCTGATCCTCCAAAAAAGCTGCAGCAGGGTTCTTGCACCAGCCCATGGATAAGTCATGAGGTGTCCCCTCAGGCTACAGCCCAAATTTGGAGCTCCAGAGGAGAGGTGAACACAGCAGGCAACTTTGCAGTGGTGGATGCAGGGGAAAGGAAGGATCTTGTTGTTACAATGCAATTTATGGCCTGATGCATGAGATTGATTGCCCTTGCTGTAACTTGCATGATTTCAATGTTATTAATGCTTATACAGTTGCCTGGCACATTTGAAAATCCAGCAGCAGCGTTTGACTTGTGACTTTCTGTAGCTGTGAAGTTTTCTCATGCTGATATTAGTGCAGAATTTCCACCCCATGTTGTCTCCTCCCTTTGTTCCCCTCATATTGGTTAGGGTAAAATGGAATCTCTGATTAGCTTGAGAGTGAGACTGTGGTGGGTGAGAGTCTGTAAGGAAATCTGGCTGCTCCCATGGGTCTGTCTCTGGTTTTCAGCAGATGAGTATCACCAGACCTGCCTGTGCAGTCTGAGGGTGGCTCTTCCACGTAGGCAATGCCACCTGCATGGCAAAAACACATCCCAGGCTCTGTAACAGCGTGGGACAGGTTCTGAAAGGGACATGCTCAGCAATCCAAGGCAGGGTAGCAGAGTGGATAGTGTAGTAGTCTTGTTGAAAATTACACTTTCTCCATTTTTTAAAGCCAGTCCCCATTTCAGGAACATGGAAATAATTGTACACCCTGTCACTGCAGCAGCAAGGGGGCCCCTGAGACAGATTCAGGCTGTTCCTGGATTCCCCTCTGCAGCTATGAAAGCAAATCTTTGTAACAAGTGAAAACTGGGTGTTTCTTCTCATTATTTCCTGAGGGACTCCAAGACAAATGAGTTACAAATTGCAATAGGAATGGCTAATAACTCAGGAGCTCTCCAGTCTGTAGAGATATTGCTGAGTTGCCATGTGTGCTCTCCAGGAAGGGTTTCTCATCTATATGCAGCTAGGAAGGTTTTCAGCTTTCATGTCCACATTAAAGACTTTAAGACATAAGAAGAGGTCTCTCCACACTGTTTGTTCTTGGATAAATGTGCTGTGTGCCTGATGAGGTGTCTGTGTAAGTTCTAAGGGAATGGCAGTGTTAGCAAGGAAGGATTTCCCCAGCTTTATATGATGAGAAATGCCAGGCAGGTCAGGGACAGCTTTTCCATGGGGGTGGCACTGGGGGTGCACTGGTGACACCCCCAGTTCTGTGCAAGCCATGTGTGCAGAGCTTTTATTTCTGAGCTTTGCATTTCTTCAAACATCAGGGTCTCCCAGGGAGGCAGAGATTTGCTGGGATTTGCTCTCAGGGAGGTGCCAACAAGCTCTACAAGGAGCTGTCAGCAAAGGGCTCCCACTGGAGCAATAATTCCTTCACCATTGTATCCTGCTCCTGCCTCACCCCAGGCTGTGTGAGCTTCAGTCAGTGCTGTGTGTGCCTGAGGGGCTCTGGACAGCCCCTCTGCATCCACACAAATTGGGCCTCATTCCACTGGTGTAGCTTGACCAGCAAAGCACCCATGGCTGGAGCAGGTCTGCAGGGAATGCGGACAGGGGTGACACTTAGGCTTCAGCTCTGCCTCCCAGATGAGGCTGTGGAAATCCTTGGTTTGCCTCTGAGTTAAGGAAACAGCAAGTCCCACGTAAATACCAGACTGGAGTCCAGTTCAGGGGATGGTTTGGGTTGAAAGGGACCTTAAAGATCATTTTGTTCCAACCTGACACCATGGACAGGGAACCTTCCACTAGACCAGGTTGCTCCCAGCCCTGTCCAGCCTTGGTTGTTTGCTCAGCCCTCAGGACAGCAAGAAAAAAGTCAGTCAAACTTTTCAAAACACTTAAATAATTCAGGAAACCAGGTCCCACTGGAAGTCACTCCTTCTCCAACAGGTGAGCAAATGCAGGTACAGGAAGAATTTCACCCCTGTCCACACAACAGGTCAGAGGCAAAATCAGCAATAAAAAAGCCTGATGTGCTGTAATTGCTCTTGGTTTATTTAAACTCTGAGACACCATGGGAGAAATCCCATGGGTGAAGGGAATACATATGCACTCCCTGATGCCTCAGGATGCACTTGCCATCCTCCTGTGAACCACAGCAGCTTGAAAGACTGGGAGGTCCCAGTGTAACACGTCCCTGTTACATTTGGTCTGTGGTTGGAAAAAATCTCCCTTTCCTTCAAAATGCAGGGCTTCCCTCCTGAAACAAGCAGCTCAGTCAGCTGTGGAGATTCCCCAGTATCCTCATGCCATTAGGAAGATTTTCCAATTTCTGAAAAGTGTTTAAAGAAACAGTTTGCTTGGCTTCACTTCAAATATTCAGCTCTTTTACAGCAAGCCAGAGGTCACAGTGGGATCTGTAGGTCAGAAGCAGAAAAAGTTGCTTTACACAGTGAAACCCCAAGACATAATGAGTTTCAAATGAGCGGTCATTCCTCTGACTGCAGCTCTCTAGCATTTAGCAGAAGCTGGGAGGATTTTTTTCCCCTTCTTTATGAATGCTGGGAGGGTTGGGGGGCAGCTATGCACAGTTACACTTTTGTTAATTTTCATTGGCTGTGAACCACGAGGCATAAAAGCCCTTCTGTGAGCAGGGTCCCCTCTCCAGGCATCCCCGAGCTGAGCTGGGTGGCTCCGAGTCCTTCTCAAGCAGCATCATTCATGTAGGAGACATTCCAGGGAGAGGGGAAAGCCCTGCTCGCCTGGAGAACACATCCAGGGATTGTTCTGGTCTGCAGGGATTGTTCTGGTCTGCAGGGATTGTTCTGGTCTCTGTGCCATGGGGTAGCCTCGGGCTGCTGCTGTGCCGTGGTAAAATTTTCCATGGAGTTTCTGGTGCAAGGCTTGGAAGCTTTCAGATGCAAATCTGCCTGCTGGATGGGACTGGACTGGGTTGGA